>JAUTBZ010154347.1:0-11448 GCA_032361785.1 Lepetodrilus galriftensis
TGTCATTCACATTCTCATCAGTTAAGACTATATATGTTCCTCATCCATGAAGTAGTAGAGCATTAATAACAATATATAAGATCTTTCATTTCATCCCCATTTCATGACCATTTCATGACCCTAATACCTTCTGTGAGTGCGTCACCGCAGTGCGTCACATGTAAAACGGAAGAAGAAACAACAAATTAAACATGCCAACGTGGCAGAGATCTCCAAATGTCAATTATTATTATTAATAATATTATTATTATTATTGTTATTATTATTATTATTATTATTATTATTATTATTATTATTATTATTATTATACACACATCGATATAGGGCAAACATTATCACCTATATTGGTCATGGCAGATTCTCAGTTAAGTATGGAAAAACCGACGGCGGAATAATAACATCATTTTACATACAAAAGCACATACATGTAGGCTACCATTTACACTGATTTATACCAATAAATGATTTATACCAATAATAAATGCCTCTGACAGTTCTAGCCAGTTCTCCACTTTCCTTGTGGAAATTGCCAATGTCATCTCCATTCCATCCTCGAAACACAGGCCATTATGACTACACTTAACATCCATCAAATATTTGACGGAGGTTAGTGTAGTCATTATGACCTGTTTTTCGGGGATGTCTCCATATAGTCATTCACACTGCGCGCACACATGTACACATATGATTCCAATCAGTATTGAAGACTGCATGCTATTGTACATATATAAACTCGCTGCACTTGAAGACGAAGTATAATAGAAGTATTCATGAGACTGGCGACATTAAATATACATCGCGCGAGTCAACAGCCTGGCGAATCTCATCCCGGATACCGACTCGCGTCATGATCAGACGCCGAGATGGACTACACACGTGTGGCTATACTGAGTTTGCCAGTACTGTTACAGACGGTCTCTGACGGGTTGAGAGTCAGAGGCACACATGTTAGTCTATGTTGGTCACGTCGTTGTAGCTCGATAAAGTTCCGTGAAACCCGACACACGGATGAGCCGTGCTGGCTTCATTGATCAGATACGTAGCCTATGCTGCATTCACATCATACGCTTCCTCCATTACCCTCTGCTAACAGCAGATGAACAGTGCCATTCAACAGTACATACGGACATTACCCTTTACAGTCTGGGTGCTTAGGAATGAGTGCAGTTCGGTTTAAGCATTAATATATCGTAGGGAAAAATACCAAATTGCGAAATAGCAATGCTGTGTTAAAGATGAAAAAGAAAATATGCACCATATATTTACTAACCTTACGAGAACGAGGAAGTCTGTGCTTGAAATGGAAAGGAAATTATATAGCGTAGATTAATTCAGATTCAATTAGTAATTGCATTGTCTGTTTCCTCAATGAGCCAATGTGATGTGAACCCCTGGTGTGTGTGTGTGTGTGTGTGTGTGTGTGTGTGTGTGAGAGAGAGAGAGAGAGAGAGAGAGAGAGAGAGAGAGAGAGAAGGGATGGAGTGAGGGAGGAAGGAGCGAGAGATATACAGACATGCATACCGAGAGAGACAGACAGAGATAGAGAGAGAGAGAGAGAGAGAGAGGTGAGGGAGGAGGGAGGGTGCGAGAGACAGACAGAGAGAGAGAAGGGATGGAGAGAGACAGAGACAGGGACACACACAGAGAGAGCGAGAGAAAGAGAAATAGAGAGAGCGAGTATATTTACGTGTTCGTATGTGCGTGCGTGTGCGTGCTTTAATATACAATATTTAATCATTATCAAAGCATAAATGAGGCCATTTTGAACTTATACAGTATTAACACAGCTGTTCCACGAGTTTCCATTAAAAATAATAACCGTACACAACCTCAATTAAATATAATAATTACTCATAAACGTGTGACGATTCCCGGCAACTACCTCATCCACGTTACCGGCCGTACACCTGCATCCAACTCTGAATTCCATTGAATTCAATCATTCAAAAGAAACATTATCCCGGTTCATTATTGAACTAGAACCTAAATTATGCAAATCCGGCCACCTTACACGACCGCATGAATACGACCATAAGAGCATCGTAGCTGTCAATAGATCATTTCATTTAATTTTGACGTCACGCAAGGACATTCCACCGTGTATGCCTGTGCCCAGAAAACTGGTGTTTTCTTTTCCGAAGTTAACAGTGAGGCTATGTTGAGAAACGCGGGGGGTAATTCTATAACGTTTAACTCGAGAGCGTATATCTAGATGTTTGATTCTGTTAGCACAACAACTCCATTGAGCGAGTGCAAATTCATTAGAGTTAATAGATTACAGAGGGATGTAATTACTTTGTGATGTTAATGCTAGATACGTGTGACATACGCAGACCTAGTTTATATTTTTCTTCTCAGCCGTTATCAATAATAACACTAATATACATAGTTGTCCTGCCACTTTGGTATCAGTACAAAAAAGAGAGAGAGAGAGAGAGAGAGAGAGAGAGAGAGAGAGAGAGAGAGAGAGAGAGAGAGAGAGAGAGACAGAGAGAGAGACAGAGAGAGAGACAGAGAGAGAGCGGAGAAAGACAATTTAGAAGAGTAGAGAAGGACGAGCAGAGTGAAAGAGAGAGAGAAAGAGAGAGAGTGGGAGAGAGAGACGAGGAGAGAGCGGAGAAAGACAATTTAGAGGAGAGAAGGACGAGCAGAGAGAAAGAGAGAGAAAGAGATAGAATATATTTAGTTCAAGTAGGTCTAGGACTCTACATACAGAACTAATCCAAACATGAAATACATCTATTAGAATAGATGCTACAATATGAAGTTGATTGTCCCATATAGGAAGATGCTGATGGAATCAAAGCTTTTGATGTATGGTGAAGTAAGTAAGCCTAAAAACGACATCACACCGCCGCTTCCACTTGTACAGGAAGATCGTGCACGTGTACGTGCTGCACCACATAGATGTGCGTGTGAGTGCTGAAGCAGATTAGATAGACCGCTGTTTACACAGCTAGCGTGGTTTGATGTCGATGACGCCGTCTTTAATAAAGTCGGTCTGTACAAACATACATTTGCGAAATGAAACCGTCTTAAAACGTCACAGTCGATACAGCATTGAGTACAGTATAGGCCTACACTACAATATATGTTGCCAGTCAAATAATGGAGTAGGCATGTATTTGGTCGACGGTATTATTTAAGCGTTGTGGGGGATCTGCTCGATATGCTATTTGGATACCGATATCGATTAGCTTAAAGAGCGAACGCGGGCAAGAATAAAGCATGTAACCATAATTTAAAGCTGGTGTTTGATGACTGCCTCAGGCACAGTGGCAGTTTGGGCGACCTTTAATTTCTCACGGCGACTTCTAACATTTCATTTTTTTAACGAGGTAATACGGGTTTACGGACCGTAACCACATCGGTGTTTACGAAATGATGCATCGTTGGGTGCAGGAAACAGGTTACTCTCATTTTCCCAGATCAGAATCTTTCACGAAATATTTCCTCACTACGTTCTCTAAACAGCTCGTAGAATGTCAGTACCTTCATTCAACTGTGGAATAAATATTGTAAATGAATTAATCATCTTATGAGGCTGAAGATGTCCTAAATAATGTTATTCGCAACTACCCGATGTTAGTCTCTTCACGTTTAAAAATAATAAGTAATATAATAAAATAAATTCAAAACGCCAGAAATGAATCTTCCAAAACGTCTCCAATCTTCGACTACAAGCCTGCAGCAGAGATTAACATGATTATGGGTGCCATCTATACAAGACTAATATGAAGACATACCAATCTACGATGACAGCAAACCACAAGAACAAAGAACATGGACAGATATCACTGTTCCAAAACGTCAGAAACGAACCTTCCAAAACATCTCCAAACTTGGACTGCAGGGCAGCAAAAATTAGCGTAATTATTGGTGCCACCAACAAGACTAATATCAAGACATACCAATCTACGATAACAGCAAACCCGAAGAACAAAGAACATGGACAGATATCACTGTTCCAAAACGTCAGAAACGAACCTTCCAAAACATCTCCAAACTTCTGTACTCCAAGGCAGCACAAATTAGCGTAATTAAGGGTGCCACCTACAAGACTAATATGAAGACATACCAATCTGCTATAACAGCAAACCCCAAGAACAAAAAACATGCATCGACAGATATCACTTTTCCAAAACTTTAGAAACTAACCCTCCTATAAATGTCTCAAAACTTTGGACTCCAAAGCAGCAGAGATCAACGTATTTATGGAAGCCACCAACAAGAATAATATCAAGAGATACAAATCTGCGATAACAGCATACCCCAAGAACAAAGAGCATCGACAAATAGCACTGGATATGGGAAACTGGAAAGGCGTGGACACCTCAGATGAGGGAATCGTGAGGACACCCATGAGGACACCCATGAGGCAGCATCAAACAGAGACCCTAACGAAGCGTCAGATACTAACGTTCGGCGTCTACGGAGATACGACACCAGCATGAGAAGTTCCCCCGACGAATCGCTGGCTAACCTGCTAACTATAGCGTGCTGCAACAAACGGAGACAACAGACATTACGTTCCAACGGTGCATGTCCAATGGGGGTTACGCATGGACGACTCCACAAACCCTGTGCGTCGGTGTAGCAAATTAATGAAAACCTGTCTCGTTATTTCACAATTCGTCAATTGAACAGTTGCGCATCAAATGCTGATGAATATTTGATGGACAGCAGTTCTAGCTTCTCTCTTTACGGTGCCATGCAAGGCTACAGATAGTTGCGTTCTCATCGTATTGATTATTGAAGTGAATATCTATCAAAGTTCGTGATTGCTCTCTACTATACACGGCTGGTAGTCCGTACCATTGGGAATTTGGCATATAGTTCTTTCCATAGACGTTGGTGCCAATTTGTTTCGCATGTTTAACATAATTTGTTACATGTTGTTTTTTAATGACTTTTTATTTGTTCTTAATTTCCTTCTAATTATACATTCAATAATAACCATGCTGGCATTAGTAAAGGCATATCCCAACATCAGGGTCCGTATGAACAGACGTAGTTTAGTTAAACCATAGTTTAAGGATCATACCGACAGTGGTATAACTCGTCTCTTAAACCTAGTTTAGCTTAAACTGTCATTAAACTACGTCTGTGCATACGGACCCAGGTACAGTGTGTCAATACGTACGATCACTAACATTTGCTAAAGGTTTTTCTAATTTCAATATTCTTCTCCTGCTTCTCCTAATTGTATACGTATTATATAATAACCATGTTGACACTGGCAAAAGTTATATATCCAAACATTAGGTGTAGGCCAGTATACGAAGGATATGATAACTAAATAATATTGGTATCATCATCTCTTAATTATCATGAGTATGGTCTGTCTGTCTGTACAATGTCATTAAACATACAAAGAAAATAATCCATTAAGAAATAATAGTGAAAGTAAGACCAGAAGCCTGTTGCACGACGCTCTTGTGTATAGCGCTACAATAGTTGCAACTGGGATCCCGCCACAATAGAAAGCGTTGACGTTACAATAGTTGTAGCCTACATAAGAGCGTAGTGCAACTGGTCAACGAATAACACGACGGTTCATCAAGGTTACAGGTCTTACCAGCTTACATAGATGAGGAAACCTACAAATGTTCATCAGACAACATACACACTATAATCAATACTTTCTGATCGGTAGTCGTTGTCTGTGTTACTTGTAAAATGAATATACCTGTAGACATTAATGCGAGTATACGAAGTATACTGAGTACGGTAACTGTGATAGCGAGGTCGTTGTGACAGCATATTGCCAGCATGAAGGCAAGAACAAGCATTGATGACACTAACAACTTTATGTACTGAGAAAGATCAAGTAGAAGTGCGTTTTATTGCCACGGTTATTTGATCTACTTAGATCTACTTAGATCAAATAAACTTGGCAATATAACGCACTTCTCTAAGACTTGGGATATCAACTCCCATCGAGCTGTTACTTCTTGCATGAATGGATGACAGAAGACACCTAGTTTCGATGACCCGAATAAATCAATAAAAAAGCATCTTGAACAACGGTATACACATTCGTTCCGGAAACGTGTAAGCGATCATCGTTCTAGCTGCATGCAGGCCTACTATAGATATACAGACCTCTCAAATACGCGGATGTATGCGTCACACAGCGGATTTTCGTGTTTCTGGCAGGAAAATCAAAAGAAAAGACATTGTATGTATGTGCTCGTGTTCTGTGCTCTTGTTCTGCACAATAATTACACGTCTCGTCGGACACATTTATTATTCATGAAGCACTGACCACGCTTATTTAGAAATCACGATGGCTGTATACGTTCAATAACATGGAAACTGAATATGGAAATACATATTCTCACGCAGACTGTAAGCCGAATGTACGATCCATGCATGTGGAACTACTATGTTAATCATCACCATAGGCAATAAAAATAATTAATATTAATAGCATTGTGTGCATTTATAGTGCGCCAAATCCACGCCCGAGAGCTTATACTCATTGTGTTACATTACTATACCCTTGTCAATGGATCAGTGTACCTCTCAACACCCTAGGGAGTATACAATGTGTTCCATGCGTTAGAAATCTTATCATTCACACTTAGCAATTAGCATGATTAACAGTTCCAGTCACAACCCAGCACTTATCACCTTTCTCTACGCGTATGTCCAACAGATAATGACGAAGTCTTGCGCCGGATATAATTCAGTTACCATCCAATATTCAGTATTATCATAGGCTAACTTTGGCAAATAATTCATGAGAAGCCGACATTCAAACATACAGAGCTATTAATAAGTTATTCATAGACCCGCCTGTTCAATGATAGTATTATAAAAGTCGAAATCTGTCATATCATGCAGCATCAGCGACGAATATTACGATACGCTATTCATATATAGCAATGTTAGTACCGAGTACTAGTATACTGTATATTAAATGGTTCCATAACTTTTCGATTACATACAATGTAAAAGTGGCAGTCCTTGATACAGTTTCCTATGTTAGCGGAATTACGCAAATCGATTAATTGGACTTAAAATTGATATTGCATAAATTCACTGTGCATGATTCAATAAACAGGTATCACATATGTGAGGCCAGATACGAGTTAGAATACAGGGCATGCATATGCCGTCCAAATTGAGCATAAATAAATACATTGTGAAATGCAACGAAATTCGGATTTCCTTTTGAAATTGACACCAACATTTGTCACCAACCGCGAATGTTTCGGGGACATACTCGGCGGTTTA
The DNA here is from genome assembly GCA_032361785.1 of Lepetodrilus galriftensis. Classification (NCBI taxonomy): domain Eukaryota; kingdom Metazoa; phylum Mollusca; class Gastropoda; order Lepetellida; family Lepetodrilidae; genus Lepetodrilus; species Lepetodrilus galriftensis. The sequence continues at coordinate 7,243 of JAUTBZ010154347.1, forward strand.
CGTTATGACATAGAACCTTATCATGTATGTATACGTTTGCACACCAAACAGGAAATTCGCAACAGGAAACGTGATTAGAATCTCTTCTAAAGGCGATATCTACTGTTATGTGGAAGCCAGTATCAATGAAAATTATATGAATGGCGCAAGGTGTTCAACGAAAGAATACACGGATGTAAGCCTATGTGTAATTAACTATATCTAACACTATGTAGTCAAGTTATACATCCGGTGACTGGTTATGAGGACCAATGCACGTGCATTTACCGCTAGTATTGCCTTCATACACCGTCTCTATATACAATTACGTGTTACAGACAACTGGCCACACATTCACACCTACACATACATGAGTGGGCGCATGATCCGAAACATAAATGTCATATCCTTTAATTATAATCTCTCTGCATGATCAATGCGTGAATGAATGAATGGATGGATGGATAGATTGATGAATGAAATGATTATTTATTCCAGACGTATCGAAAAGTCAGCAGTAGTTATCAGGATGTGAGTATATATTGCATAATTGCTAGTGTTCCGATAGGAACCATATAGCTATTTACAGAGGCATGGGTTTGTCGTCATGGAAACAGAACACATTGTACGTATATACCATGGTTCGTAGGCCGAGAAGCTCTGACCGTCACATCTGCGTCAGACCAACCACTGACAGTAGAGTACCTCGGCCTACATTGGTTTAATGACGTACTATACTTCAAAATAGTCGCCATTAATATGGTCTCGTGTTTCAATATCAACCCCATGTGCTTTTTCAGCCGATAACGTAACAATTTTACTTCTATGCATTACGAGCCATGCAATGCTTTAATGTGCAAGAGTGTGAGAAAAAGAACATCCATAGAAGTATAGTGGTGTGTCCTTGCCCCGAGATTACGAAACTTTCTGAGCACAAAAACGTCACATGACGTTTTATGAACACAATTCTGAGTTGAGTATGAAATCTACTCAGAAAAGTTTCGTAATCTCGAGCCCAGGGCTTGCAAGCGTCTTACCAAACTAGTCACTGTCTCAGGAGTCGCATTAAGCGTACATGGAACAGGGGACCAGTTTAGCTAAGCGGATTAATCAGCCCTGTGCTGTTGAACACACCCCTTGACCCGCTTCTGTTGTGTATATCTTATGTATGAATTATGTATATCGTATGTAGACGTGTTCATATGAACATAATGTATTCTTACCAGCGCGAACGTCGTTTAAGCTCAGGATGGGCCATTCTGGGCACACACGCCTGTGACATCTTTGATGAACGTTTTCAAAGCTATTTCCCACACACTCATGTCCGCCGTATGTGGGGGCTGGGTTGTTGCATTCTCTGGTCCTCAGTACCAGATCATAAAGAGATCCACATGTTTTAGAACATGATGTCGACAGTTTCCAAGCAGACCAATGTCCGTCAACTGGCAGAGTTTGTCAAATAAATACAATATAAGTTAGGGATGTAGCGCCATCGTACTATCGAACTATATTATATATGCACACTTGAAGCAATTTTCTCACGGATATTTTTCATTATTAATTTGTTGAAATTCCACACAAAGGGAATTAAGTTGTTTTCATTATGAGAAGGACCATTCATGTTTATACAAATTTAACTGCCGCAAGATAACTCTTATAGTATATAAGTATATAAATGTACCATAATAAATAGTATATAACTCTAATATCTAATTGTTTAAGTAAACGTTCCAGTGGTTAATTTATGGCGCTTCAGTAAGTTTAATATTTTGGAAATAAATGACTTCTCCCTGGTGTACCACGTCTCCAATAATATCCTTTACGTTAACGCGGATTAGTACACATTATGCAGGTGCCATTAACACGACTTTAGAAGTGTTGTCTTTTAACATACTTGGACATGGCGGTCTAGTACAGGTTCTGTAAGTAGTCTCAGTTACATTTCCAACACAACCGTGTACGCCATTTTTAGGGTTTGTGTTGTTGCAGTCTCTGGTTCTGACTACCCGTTCATAGGCAGGTCCGCAGGTCTTAGAACACGTTGTATTCAGCTTTCTCCACGCAGACCAGTAGCCAGCATCTGGAAGTATTTTATGGAGAATTTTAACATATTTATTCACCAATGCAGACAAAGTACACAAATAAACATAATGAAGGTTTATTCAACGTGCGCTGTTAATTGTAGTTTAAGGACGGTCCGTATACACAGCATAGTCGAGACATTTAACGCCGTGATAAACTGACAATAAATGGTGACCAAAATAAAATCGGAAATAATTATACATGAATATGTCAAACGTTTCGTATTTCGCTTACTTTGATGCGCAAGTAAATATATAAATTATACGGTTATATGTCAAAGCCGAGTTTGTCGTCGCGAAATTCGCCCCTGGTGTGCAAGAACGTATACGATTATATACTCAACAAAATTAATTAAGGGCCAGTAACCTTTTTGGCCATGTGAATTTAGCCTTGTGACTACTTCAACAACTTCTACAGGCTCCAGGTACTCTGCAAGCATCTGTAGACACATTGGAAGACTAGTGGCACCAGCTTCCTCGGGAATTGTTCCAATAGTTAATAGAAAACCTCCCCACAAAATATCTGCTGACCCTTAATATATTTTGTTGAGTACATTGTATAATTGTATAAATAGAGTAGATTGTATACTATATACATGGATCTGGACACAGGCGTCGAGAACATTCATAACGCTTCTCTTCCGTTCTCTCTCCAGCACAATCCTTTCCGCCATATTTTGGTGTTGGATTGTTGCAGTCTCTGGTTCTTGTTACTAGTTCAGAATCAGATCCACACGTCTTAGAACACGATGACTTCAACTGTGTCCATGAAGACCAATGTCCGTCAACTGGAATTATTATTTTATAAACCATTTAAATAGGTTTAGTAATATTGGAGTGAAGCCCCGGGGCATCGGTAAGCACATGAACTTCTGTCATTTACGGTAACCAGCTGGTAACGGATTAGTATAAATGTCTACCATGCCTCCGCACTTTGCTTTGACTGAATAACGAAGCACCGTGATGTAATTCATCACATGATCCTCATATGACCTTTACACGATTGTATTTGCATATATATGCAAAACTGTGTATGCACCTAAGCTATACGGGCAGATTTTATTCACTAAAAGTATTAATTATTGTAGTGAATGGTGCCACTTTTTAAAAATATCCGATATCCCATGATGTGTGACCGACGTCTGAACACCTATTAACACAAACTAGTATTCATATTAGCGTCATAGCTTTATAGTAGTTGGTGTTGAATAGCAACAGTTTTCGCTACATAAATGGTGTTACCAGTAGCCAATCGTTAACTGCTATTGACATAAGGATATTTGTCTTCTAAAATCTAAAAGCAACAAATTATAGCACCACTACAGAAACGTGACCGAAGTTACAGCACTTTGCTCCAACACATATCATTCAAATCTCCTACAACTTTTATAAATGTCGATCGTACTCTCTTGCTAAAATGGTTGTCACCCTAAACGTTTTGTTGTTGTTTTCCATGTTTTACTGAGTCGTACTAAATGTATCAGTGAATGCTAATGTTGTATAAGTAATGACTTATTACTATCCGCAAAACACAGTACTACTAGATTTGTATTCAGTGTCTATCGTGTTGTCTTGTAGTCATTGTATGTTAAACCGGGAGACAATTTCAGATAATGTTGTTTAAGTAATGACATATTACTATCCGTAAACCTCCATTACCTACTACTACATTTTTATTCAGTGTCTATCGTATTGTATGTTAAGCCGGGAGACAATTTCAGATAGCTATTCATGGATCCTGGAAGTTTTCAAATAAAAAGTGTTTTAAATTAAATAATTAAAAATTCACACTGATTACTGGTTTTTTTTCAATGATGCCTAAAATACTTTTAAATTGGTATTTTACAACTTAACCATATGTTTAGTCATCATTCAATCACACTCATTTCACACCACCGGGTAATTACTAAACTGAAGTACAAAAGAAGGTTTCCACTCAGCTTTTTTAATGTTACAAACAAACTACTCGATATTATTAGGTTATTCAAAGTGCATATGTATTATCAGTTTTCTACGAAGGTGCATCTCAAGATTGAGGTCTGTGTTGCCATTTTCAAAAATGATAGAGTCACAGAAACACGTATGGGGTACAAAAGTAAATTACACACTCATCGGTCTTCTGCGGCTGGATCGAAAATGTATTAAT
>JAUTBZ010154358.1:0-11447 GCA_032361785.1 Lepetodrilus galriftensis
TACAGCGTTGTCCAAAGTTGCAAAATAATATTAGACTATCGTTTCTTTTCCTATTAGGATTGATCATACTTTTAAATGTTGTAATATTGTCAGCCATCTTTATATCCTCATCCAACTCATTCCATGCTTTAATAGTAGATGGATCTATATATTATAAAACATTATACAAATATTAATTAACGTTAAAATAATAGCATTAGATGATACCAACCAACTGGGCGGTCATGCATACTTTCTTCCACTTTGTAAGTTAATTGTTTATTGATCTATACATGTAAAACTAATACGTACATGTACTTAATTGCTACATTGGATTGTAAAATATTTTATTTGATTTAATGTGTTCTATGTTACATGTGTATTATGTATGTGATTGTTATAGCATAGGATAGGAACACTACTTTAATATATACCTGATACAAGGCAATGTCTAAAGTTGCACACAGATGGCTTAGTATTCACATATGACTTTGTCCTTCCAGATGTTTTCAACCTGACAGATACCTTGATTCTAAAAGATGACAATCTTTACAGATGTATTGGTCCAACCAGATGGTTCTCGCAGATAGGACCTCACAGATGTCTTGATCCTCACAGATGTCTTGATCCTCACAGATGTCTTGATCCTCACAGTGACACAGATGCCTTGATCCTCACAGATGACATGGACCTATAAGATGAACGTTCTTGCTGGTCAAGGTGGACAACCATCATCCAAAGAGAGTGAGTTACTAAGTAATAATAACAATAACATGTGCATTTATGATGCGTTGTATTCATTAACAAGTGCAAAGCGCTACACGAAAAGAAAAACCAGGCGATTAGTAGTAGAATATTTTGAAAGAAGTGAGTTTTAGGCTGGATTTGAAAGAGCAGAAAGATCGACTAAGCTTGATTATGTATCAACAATGTCCGCTAAACGGAAATAAGTTAGGATAATGTAAAAAAAACAATGTTTCCGGCGAAAGTGAGATTAGTAGTATCACATGGTGCAATTCATTTTAAATCGGAATCGTTATATTTTCCCATGGCTAGTTCTGGTTGAGGACGTAAATAAGACACTACTTCTAGAGTGTCTGCCGCTGCCATCGTCATGTAAACACTGGCCATGAGAAAGCTGCCATCAATACCTATAGGCACAGCAGGTAAGATCATTAGTATTTCACACTTACTAGAAGCGCATTGTTCCCCTTAGAGACATACTGCTATGTGTCGTCATCATTGAGTGCTTGTCACTTAAATTGATTAGATTTTAATAACCTTGAACTAATTATCAGGGCTATCCAGCAGGTTACAATCGATCACGTATTTGTTTCGTATATATCCGGAACGGTGTCTGTACATGGTTGGCATGTCTCGTGGGAATGTGTCTGTACATGGTTGGCATGTCTCGTGGGAATGTGTCTGTACATGGGAATGTAAATCTGTATGTGCGGTGAGCGTGTCTGCATGTGGTTGGCAGTTCCTAAGGAAATGTATCTGTATGTTACAATTAGAGTGTGTCTGTACATGGTTGGCAGTTCCCGTGTGTATGTGTCTGTTGTCTGTATGTAACAGTTGGAGCGTGTCTGTACATAGTTGACCATTCCGCTGGGATCGTATATGAACATGGTTGGCAGTTCCGCTGAGAACGTGTCTATGTATACATAGTTGGCAATTCCGCTTGGAGCGTGTCTGTACATGGTTGGCAGTTCCCATGGGGATGTCTCTGTATGTGGTTGGCATTTCTCGTGTTCATGACCGTATCTTTACTAGCTCAGGTCATCAAACAATCGCATCTGTTTCTAGGGCACATACATCGATGTTCGTCTCTCTAACACGGACGTATAGTTTACCGTTATTCTTTGATCTTATGGCACTATGATATATTGGGTGGAGGCAATCATGATCATTGGCACGCATCTTGATGTTTAATTGGTCATTATGATTGGCTTACATTGAGTCCAGTGCAAATGTTCAGGGTTGTGGATTAGTCAAAGTGTTATTCAGCATGAGCAATTTAACCTACCCAGTTCGAATAGCGAATGACATAGACCCCTACATAACAGTAGTCTACTAGTATACCTGTATATTTTCCTAATGAAAGCGTTCATGGTAAAAGTAATTATAGTTTGTTTGCATACACGTGAATCTGTACGTGGTTGCGTTCAATGCCTTTTAATGTTATATGTTTGTTTTTGTCTTGACCATTCTCTGTGTGTATAGACTGCTCTCAACGACAAAGACCCAGTCTCACGTCGCATGTAGGCCCTACAAACTGGGGCAGAGCAAGCTGCGTGTGTACATGTCATATACGCCATTTATATATAAGATATATTACTAAGACAATTAATAGCCACATAGAACTGGTTTAACTCCAGATTAAAACATGCTAAAGAGGAAACATGCTACGACAACATATATCAGCCGTAATTAACGTGCCATTGAAGAACAATATTCATTACTGATTTGTCGAACTTCGACATCGTCGTAGTCGTCGATCAGACAACTGACAGTAGCGTGCGTTCAGCGGTTGTGTAACGCATACATATACACAATCATTGAACACATCGACAAGCTCTGAAACAATGTCATAAAGTCTCTGTTCACAGCCACCAGAGAAGAGAAGCACGGACTATGCGATAAATAATTGACGGCAGAGGCCGGGAGCGAGATGCGACTGTATTGTGGCCCGCACGGTCCATCGTAGGCGGCATTAGCACGTGATGGATGGACGGCCCCAGGGGTGGTTACCACATAGCCTGGTACCTGTGGGGTGAGGACAACGGTGCCGACCAACGTGGTGATGGGGGACGTTACTCAAAGCAGCTGTAGTTATGCGACGGTAGAATATCCAGTTCTTGTGTCACATGATAAATGTGTTGTTGAATAATAATAATAATAATAATAATAATAATAATAATAATAATAATAATAATAATCACAATGTTAATAATAATAATCATAATAATAATTATTATTATAATAAAAGCCTATTGAAAACCATTACGAAGTTTACTACTAATAAATAATATACATACAGCCATGTACACTAAACGTAGGAGGTTTGTTTCTTGCTATCGTGAAATTGGTCTCAACTAAATTTATATAAAGGTGAATCTACACGTGTGGTACGATCTCTGGGCCGGTATTCATAAAAGGGCGTAAGTCAGTTTTTGCTATATATTGATCATCAAAAACTGACTTAAGCCCCTTTATGAATACCGGTATCTGGGTACCGTTTCTGAAAGCTCTCATATATTACGAGACCATAAAGACTCTGGTAGCGATCTCTAATACATGTACGCTGGTACCTGGGGAGCGTGAACATGTAGGCCTACATGGTCTCAGCTTCGAGAAACGATACCCTGTTTGGTATGATGTCTAATGTCTGATGGCTGGGTGGTACGAATGGTCTGATGATTATGTGGTATGGATAGTGTCTAGTGACTTTACCATCCGCTGACTTAATTACTCACACAACTAGTCTAGTGATCCGGCAGACTGGTGCACACAGTTGTTATTGTTGTTACGGTTGTTCATTATAGATCGACTTGCCGGTCGCATCAACTCATGAAATACGCATATTTTCTAAATCGATTCTTGCTAAATATTCTGACGCTACGCTATTCTTTCAGCTCCGTCACAATGTGGGCTAATAGTTTACATACACAACTACTTGTCAATAGGTATAATCAAGATGCGTACTAATATACCTCAGAATGAGGAAAGTGAAAATGCCAAAAACACATTAATTGGCACGTTACGTGTTTCTACCTGCAGAGAATCAGTGTCTAGCCGACTGAAGAAACCTGGATGTGGGTCAACCATGATGTTCTACAGAAGCTCCCTAGTTCACCATCAGTGTGAGCCAATATTTACTAGAGCAGCGCCCGTGTCACATATGTCGTCTACTTGTCCACCAAAACTCCAATAATCATATTGCGATGTTCAAATGTCATTATCGGAATGTGCTCATCAATTGTGCATGCATTCAGATTTCACTTGACTGCTTTTTCGCACCTTCGTGCATAACCTTCGCGAACACTGGGAAGTCATCGATGCGTGTACAGGTGTTCCAAGACAAGGTGACATTGACTTATATGTCACATTTCATCCAGAACACTTTACAAAATATCCACTAGTACTAAATAGTTCAATAACACGGCGGTGTCAAACACTTCGTTAATTGTTATGTCACCAGTAAAATCAATGTATTTTGTGTGTATATATATATATATATATTAGTACACATCCCAGTCTGTGGAGTCCGTGTATAGCTTGTTTGAAAGTGCTGTTCAAAGGTCTTCCTCGTACACGTGAACGCATTCCACTGCTGTGACTCCACTGTTACGGTGCGTGCACACCTGTCCTTCTTGCAGACAGACAGACATATTTCTGTTTGTCTGTCTTCATATTTCTGTTTGTCTGCTTTGCTGTTTTAATTTGCGTTGGTTTCTAAAATTCATATTCAAATTAACAATTATGTCTATACTGATAGCTAGTACTACAACGCCAATTCCAGGAAATCTAGTGTAGTAAGACGATATTCACGAAGAAATAGTATTTCTTCCTCTTCTAATATTGATTGGTTCACATGCAACATACGAGTACTAGTATTTAATAGTGGATGAGAGTTTTGATAGCTTATTCTCATAGGGGGGAAATATACCATCCAATGGTTTACGTGCAATAGTCCTGAATGTATACAAGCTCATAAAACGTTACGCCATTAACTCTGGATTAGGCACAGACACTGTTCTTTTATTTAGGGCATCTCCTGTTGCTTCCAGCATGGAGAGGGTTAATGGTCTGCCTATCAGTACCAAAGCTAACGGTTACAATACTACAGATAAGAGTAATGCACACACACTAGCATCTTCCTACGAGCACCTTATTGATGCACTGTGTGTGTGGAATTACTGCAATCCTGTGTTCCGATGTTCATCTAATTCTATGGTGTGCCAATGCTGACACCTGCACTTGACGCCTGGTGAATCTACTGACACGATGTCAGGACACACGCGTGACAAGTCAACGACCCCCTCCCAGTCTGTGGAGTCCGTGTATAGCTTGTTTGAAAGTGCTGAAGGTCTTCCTCGTACACGTGAACGCATTCCACTGCTGTGACTCCACTGTTCCGGTGCGTGCACACCTGTCCTTCTTGCAGACAGACAGATATCTGTCTTCACTGTTCCGGTGCGTGCACACCTGTCCTTCTTGCAGACAGACATATTTGTGTCTGTCTGTCTCCACTGTTATGGTGCGTGCACACCTGTACTTCTTGCAGACAGACAGACATATTTGTGTCTGTCTGTCTCCACTGTTCCGGTGCGTGCACACCTGCCCTTCTTTCAGACAGACAGACATATTTGTGTCTGTCTCCACTGTTCCGGTGCGTGCACACCTGTCCTTCTTGCAGACACAGACATATTTGTGTCTGCCTGTCTCCACTGTTACGGTGCGTGCACACCTGTCCTTCTTGCAGACAGACAGGCATATTTGTGTCTGTCTGTCTCCACTGTCACGGTGCGTGCACATCTGTCCTTCTTGCACCTCTGTTCTCAGCTGTTGACACTATTGAAGCCAATGGTACCTAGCGCTGTGTACATTTCCACCTGATTGCAGCTTCTCTGGAGGGTCGTCTGTGCTACATCTCAATCGTTGGACGACCGATGCCGACCTGTTCTATTAGGTATCACTGTCTGCGATGTTTCAATGACTCATTTGTTTCATGCTTCCACGAGTGTACGTATGATGGCACGGGGTTGAAGCTGTACAACTGAGATCTTTGCGAGTCTTAGCAGGTGCTGCTCGCATAGCTTTTAAAGAAAACATATATAGACATATAGGTATTCCTATACAAGGTTTGCTGTACGCTGGAGCCATGACGATTCCACTAGACGTCATTTGTCTCGTTATCCGTACTCTTCCTTCCACTAATGTCCTCCTTACTGTAGTTTATGTTCATTACTTTGTGTTATTAGCCTACGTATTTTCTTTTCCGCGTTGAGGACGTGCAAATACTATTGATGTTTGTTGACATAGTGATCTCAATAAGACTACAATAAGAGTACTGCAGAGTGCCCAATTACGAAACGTACATCTATAATGGTCTCGTAGTAGACATCATCCTCTCACACCGGGGATACTTTATTACGCTCAGGACTCACTGCATAGTACCACAGTGAAGTGTGAACGTAATTAAAGGTACCCCTGGGGTGCGAGGATGAGTAGACATGGGAGCTTCGAGAAACGATGCCCTGGTGCTTTACAGAGGGAGCTTTGAGGTCTTGTTCCACAGCGAGATGTTTCTCTTTGTAACATCATACTTGTAAGCATTGTACGCTTGTCTGTGGAAGAACTTGTGTTGTGGGATCGAGTCATCTGGTGGTCAGAACGATAGACCACTGGACTGATAACATGACATGAGTTTCAACCATGTATAGTTCTTGACGGCAGAAGTGAAACGTACTTCGGATTGTCAGATGGTTAATGCTCGTCTTCTCCAGTCTCGTTGGGAGACTAATGATGATGGTTTGTCATTTTTCAACTAACCCTCTCCATGCTGGATTAGGCACCGACACTGCTCCTTAGGGCATGTCCAGTTCCCTCCAGCATTGAGAGGGTTAAAGCTTGGTAGACGTCATCTTTTTGGTGCACTGTTGCATGCTTGTGGCAGCGTGGTGCTGTTAGTCTTTGCATATCTGAAAGAATACAACAACTCGATGTCGCTCAGAGATTTACTAACCATTTAATAATGGTGCTGCCTCTAGATTTAAGTAATCTTGTGCAACATGATACTGTAAAGGCATATCACATATATTTATTATTGTTTTGGACTAGTTCTTAGCTACAACTGCAAACTACACTCACTTGACATATATAAAATCATGTTTGTACTTCCAAAAACCTTTCCACCGCTGTATGGTAGGCAACTATCCACTGCAACCCCACGATAGACACCCTGACTATGGTCGTATTGTTATTTGCTTCATTATTTCAATGCAAGGGGACATAACTCAGTGGTAAAACTTAAACATATAATACGCAACGGCAACGTTTGTTTGAAATTCCTTCATAGATCAGTTGATGCATCAAAGACAAGATAAATAGCTGAACGTTCCCTTTATTCATATAAAATATTAATAGTTTGATAACTATTGAGTATTGGGGACTAAGTACATCAGTAAATATAAACTTTTGGGTGAATAAATAAAACGTAATTAGTCTCAGATCTAAATTCGTTTGTCCATAATACAGGTCTATCAACTGTGATATTATGCCTATAATCATGCATTATTTACACTAAGCTAATATATACATTCGGATCAATATGAAGAGCAACACTCACATTACGATATAGGGAAAACGTGTGAATATTGCAAGAGGCATACATCTCCAAATTACCTCCATGTTAGACTAGCAATAGTCTCCGAGGATAATGGTAAATAGTTGAAATATAAAATATATTGATTGGTATTATATTTATATGAAAGGAGCCGTCTTATCGCTTCGGCCACAGACATTTCAGTCCCGAGGTTGTTGTTTGATTCACTTTTATGTAATATTATTAAAACTCTAATACGTATTAATCTAAGCATCCGCGAAATGCCTGAGTCCGAAACATCCGTTAACCATTATTGGTATACAGTGGTTACATCTGACATATTTGAAATGGATGAGACGAGTGGTATTTATCATGAATCATATCAGACTGTCGGTCTCTAGCTAGAGACTAGGCCTATAGCTAATTAAAACATGCATAGTCGGGTGAGTATCACTTGGTCTGAGCAATGCTCAGGAGACGACGATAACGGACATGCTAACGGACTTCCCACAATCAATCAGAATCTCTAAGATCATAATCCACTATAGTATTCTACCAAAACCAATAATTATGTGCGTCTGTAATTAATACTGTTCAGTTTGTGAGTACATGGAAGCTCATTAACACATGCATTAACTATGAGAAGCTGGCGACTTGTAGGCATTATTGGTGAAGAATAGAACTTCGCCTGTGCCACAATAACACAGACAGTCGTAATGTTCATTGCAAAATCAATACCAATGATACATATTAAGCGTTTATGGTTATCCTGGAGAGTAAAGCACTTGGGATAAATTACTGTCTAGCTATTTATCAGAGACGGCCCATGTTGAAAAACACTCACTGCTAACATTCGCATGTATGTACTTTATTATGACAGCAGTAGTACACTATGACGATAAATATGGCGTAATGTAACTTAGTCTGGCGAGTAGTTTGAGAGAGAAAAGGGTTCCTTTGGTTAAAAGTACCATTCTATGTCATTGTAGCCTATATGGGTTATTGCAGTGTCTTATGCAGTATCTGTATTGCGCAGTATTTGTCATGCAAAATGTCCTATGGCTTGAGGTTTCCTGTGGGGACACCAAACTATATATCGTCAATATGGCTCCAGGGCACAGGCAATGCAACTTATAAAAATTCACTTTTTCAAAGGATTAATTACTTGGCCACGGTTTACAATGATAAAATTACAATATGCCTGCTAAAAGTACGCCTTTATTTACGCCCAAAATATCTGTAGGCCTACACAGTCCGGAACCTCGTGCAATAAGCTACCAATATTTGATGTCGTATGTACTTTTTCCCCGGCTCCGAGAATGGGAAACCGTTTGAGTACGATTTCATGCTCAAGCTCAGAATTTACATTGAAGATTTGTGAACATGACTTTCAGTTAAGCATGACATCCTACTCAAAATGTTTCGTAATCTCGGGACCAGCATATGACAGGTGACCAAGGACAGTTAACGTGCTCCCATCTTGCAGAGAAAATGTCAAACTTCATTTGTCAATACTTGAAATCTATATGACGACGTGTTCACTGAGGATACCCCCTCCCCCCTCTTGTGTTTGCCCCGTTAGGTTGTGTTTGTTCGGGAGCGAGCGTCTGACTATTTGCTGCGATTCAATTGAAATGCTGACCGTGAATTTTGAACATTAGGTTTTCGGTGACATTCCAGCTCTGCTACTTTGTCAATAGCAGGATGATGGCGTAATACGAACACTGAAGCTGTACATGCAATCCATCAATACATCCACCCACCCACACATACATACATACACATACACACATGCATGATTTACACATACATCCTACATGCATAGATACTTGCACGCACAATGTACACCCACACCCATACCCACTCGTGTGCGCACATGCCTACACATATACGTATACGCATGTGAGGTTAAACGATGGATAAGCACTCACACACAATACGTACGCATACACGCAGGTGAGCTTAAAATGTATGTAGGCACACACACATACACACACACACACACACACACACACACACACACACGAGCACAGACGCACAAGAGCGCGTATGAATCGTTAAGTGCATACTTGTAGAATAGACCGTCTTCCAATGACAACTTGTACGACCCCTTCCCCTCTACCGCTGTTCCCGTCTATATCACACATACGTCTCATCCTGCTACTTTCTAGGATTTGACCTTGTCAGGAATACACTTTAATCATAGTTCTCACTCTGGCCATGTTCGAGGTCAACACCTTGCAAACTCCCCACACGGAAGAAGGAAGTGTCGCGAGCTGCAAAAGTCGTCTGCTTCTGAGATTCACCTGACAGCGCCACCGGTGCCTAGAGCCGGAAACTAGCACACGCACGTGACACGTACACGTGACACTGGCGGTATGTGGTCAATCCCAAGGTGTGTACGCAGATTCGATTGTACGCGTTATGTGGAAGTGAGCTGGAACATGGAAATGGGGACGAAAAGAACCTCGACAGTACGCGAGCAAGGTCGCACTGGCGTAATTGTGTTACGTTCATCATTTCCCAGACGATAGCAGCAAAGCCTTGAAGAAATCAATATTGGCCCCTGACTGGCCCAGAATCGAGGGGATGCAGCTAACCACGCCGTAGTGCTCGCTCACTGACCAAGGAAGCAACGATGCACTTTGCCCTTGGCGCACGAGCGATGTGGAAATGTTTGATGAGCCAAGAAAACACCACAGATTGAGGAACAGTGGAGGAAATCCACATATTGATGGAATGTGAACTTGTTTGCATCTCCCTAACTATAGGCTAGAGGGATTATGGTATACCCTACTGTAGTACCGATCTCCTACACGCCTCCAATAGGTGTACAGTGGGTGTACAATAAGTATTCTCCATATAAGTATTCTCCGTATAAGTATTCTCCGTATAAATATTCTCCGTATAATTATTCGCCATATAAGTATTCTCCGTATAATTATTCTCCATATAAGTATTCTCCGTATAAGTATTCTCCGTATAATTATTCGCCATATAAGTATTCTCCGTATAAGTATTCTCCATATAAGTATTCTCCGTATAAGTATTCTCCTTATAATTATACTCCATGTAAGTATTCTCCGTATACGTTTTCCCCGTTTAAGTATTCTCCGTATAGTATTCTCCTTATAAGTATTTACTGAAATAATACTCAGTTTAGCAGAGACATCACCTCAGTAACCCCGTAGTTTTCTCCTTAAAGATGGTACACTAATGTGTTCACTAATGTGTTCATTTAGGCTGGTGAGTCAGATTGGCTGCCGTCCTACATACTACTTTCCTGTCCATATATACATGGCCCACTTTTGTGTCATACATTTTACATGCCTCTTGGTATTCTTGTCTGAAGATCTTTGCATCATCAGCACGTGTCGGACTGTCTCACGTACGTGAGAAGATCCACTAGAAGGCTAATCACTCCCTAAAGAGTAGCACGGTGGATAATATGCAGAAAGACCGACAATATTATATGCGACGGGAAGATACGTTAATGTGAAAGTATTAATGAGAGGCATGTAACACTAACCTTTCTGAACCACCATGTAACACTTAATAGCTCAACTGGCTGATGATGGAAAGAAATAAACATTATGTTGCTACGTTACAGTAAACATTGTACATGGGTTCGAACAGATGTATTTTTCAAACCAGGGACCCGTTGCTCAGAATAATGGTTCTCTGTACGGGACCCACGACGATGCTTTTTCAACAAACAGGTTCGTGCACAATTGTGACAACTGGTTGTGTTCATGAATTCAGGAATTATTCGTGAGCATGTCCTAGCGTTAGACAACACTTAAAGGGGGACAACTACCCTGAAATGACCATAATAGAACGCGAGAACTATTGGTATACGAACTAATAGAAGTAGAGCCAGTGACGGCCTAGTCTTAAGCATATTGCGAGAACCGTCGGCTGTACCAGTGATCAGAATAGAACCTATATAGAGCCCAATGTCATCAAATAGGTGCTTGACACCGTCCATGCTATGCCAGTGACGAGTGCCCGTATGCCCCTGTATGAGGATGCTATGCCAGTCCATGCTATGCCAGTGACGCGTGCCCGTATGCCCCTGTATGAGGATGCTATGCCAGTCCATGCTATGCCAGTGACGCGTGCCCGTATGCCCCTGTAT
>JAUTBZ010154369.1:0-11446 GCA_032361785.1 Lepetodrilus galriftensis
CGCAATTAGTCTCAGATCGAAATTCGTTTGTCCATTATCCAGGTCAATCAACTGTGATATTATGCCTTTAAACATTGTCGTATGAAAAATACATTATCAGTATGTCACACATTGCATGTAGCATTATGTCACACTGTATCACGCATTGCATGATGACGTACGTACTATATCACACTTTGGTAGATTACGAAGACACTATGTCACACATTGCACTCATGACAGAGATATACCACATATTCTCGTTTGAGCAAGATACGATGTTACATGTTAGTTGATGACAAATTTAAGACACTCTCAGTAATGTGTGTCATAAATGACAGTTTGAAACATACCAATACACTATGTGTTATACTTCGTCGGATGGCAGGATTGCTACGACAATCATTGCACGAGAACATGAACACTGTTACATATTGCATGATGACGAAGGCACCATGCCACTCATTGTCTAATGACAAGGATTCTAACATATGCCAAACATGGTCTAATGACAAGGATTCTAACATATATGCCAAACATGGTCTAATGACAAGGATTCTAACATTATGCCAATCATTGTCTAATGACACGAATCCTAACCTTGATGGCCATGCATGCCTCCCCTGTACGAACGGCCATATATACTCTAGGTAACACCTGTGTGCTAATGCCAACACAACAACCAATATGTTACCTGTGAATATTCTGTGTTTATTGACGCACATTATGCTTGATTTCATCATGAATATCTAATGACCAAGTTGTAAGAAAAACCAGAATGTCGGTTTTGAAATCCTTTGATACGATGAAGAATGAGATGTCCTCAATTGATATAATTTAATAGTCGCTTTAGTTGTGCTCAAACCATGCGGAAATCGTTCCAACTTTTTCCTCATGTCACAATTGTAAACTTTCTTTCAGAATGTTTACATATATCAAACTTGGATTCTATACTATGACTGTCTCTTTGTACGAAACTTTCGGTGATGAAATTACTATGGAAATTATTAACAATGATGGATATGTTTTTGGGGTGTGTTTTTTTTTCGGTTTTGATGAAGTTGACTATAAGGAAGTTGTAAATTTGAAGGTTATTTAATGTTATGAATTTTTTTATTTTATGAAATATTGGTGGTTTATATGAACTGTATTTTACAATTTAGGTTGCCATCCTAAATCAACACAAGAAAGAGTTTACGACTAAAATTGCCTGTTCCTTTTCCTGGGCAAATACTTGTAAAATGTCAATAGAATCTGAAATGAAATAAAATGTCTGTGTTTTTCTTAGTTATCACACAATAATCCTGTCTCCTGGCATGTTCGTATTCTCTCAATCGGCTGTTTTTATTCTCACGTTAATCAGATTTTTCATGTTGTGATATCGAAATATCGGCGGATGTAACAGCTTGCGTTTGTGAATACCTAATGATGGAACTAATGCATGACATTCCCTTGCGAATACAACAGTTGACAGCTTTCTGAAACCATCCATCACCGGCGGGGGGCTTACTAACCGACAAATGGAAGATATTTTATTGCTTTGGTTATTGGTAATAAACTAACAATTAAGGTCCATACAGACCTAACGCGGGAACCGCTGCGTTTCCCGCGCTAGGTTTGGCCGTACCTTGAGCGTGCGGTTTAGAAATGGATGTCCTCCTTCAAGAAGCAAATTGGGTCAGGAGACTTTCTGTGCCATCTGGATACGGCCTGTATGTTTAATACAAGCTGGGCATCGATTGCGTCGTGTGTCGTGTGTCAGCTACATAACGCAGATACCTTTGCGAGCTGAGGGTTTATTAAATCTTTGTCTCAGATGCGGCTTAGAGGCGGGTCGCAGCCGCAAATCAATAACATTACACGAGGACCTTTCGCTCTCATTTCGGCATCCCTTCTCGTAACTAGGAGGAACTATTCCAACGTCCTTTAAGGGTTGACAGACGTGCGGAGATAACTGAGAGTAATCGTCAATAGACTTCTTTGTCAATCGATAATCGAGGCCTTAAGTCAGCACCAAGGTGACATTGCATAGAATGTTGATGGATGCAGAATCAGCAAATTGGGGAAATAATTTACCACAAACGCTAATGGGAAATATCAATTAGCTGGCGTTATGCTTCACAAACATATTAGTATGCTGTTGAAAGTATCTTGTCTTACAACAAAATAACACTTAATTCATTAAGGCTTCTTTAAGGGGATTAAGTACAAAGGCTGTACCGCTGTACCTAATATCGTTGTTGTTCTCTGGAGGCGGTGATGGCTATTCCATGATGTCACGTCATCAATACACCATCTACGTGATCAGCTGACGGACGTCAATGGGGGTCTTCAATATCACGATCGGTCATCACCTTTAGTTGACCTTCAAATGTCCGCTGCGGTGGCCTTGGTGGCAAAGTTTAATTTCATTCTACGACCAGAATGTATAAACGTAATTTGAACAGGAAATCAATGAGGCAACTACCAATCAATCAGTGCGTACATTGCTATTATTAGGACCAGACAGGATAGAAACCCGTTGCTCAATTCATGGGAATGATGATCCTTTGTGAGGCCTTCTGTGCGGAGTTGTCAAGGAGATGGGTGCGCGTGTGGGTGGGGTGGGGCTTATGGAATGTTCTCATAGATAGAGAAACATGCTATTCTTGAAAATCGTGAATCTTTTCGGCCTCGTAGTTCGTTTTCCCAGATTGAGTCTTAAAAGTTTAATTCCAAATGTCTCTTATGGGTCGTTACAAAGTTTATGAGAGGTTGACTAGTCCTCTCAACTGTACAACAATCGCTTCTGGGCCTTTACTGTCCACTTCAATTGCTTATGGGGAAAATGAGAAGATATTATGCTTATGTAGACAGAAAATAAATCTGCAATTGGTTAACCCTTTTTTTCTGAATTGATCGTAAGAACTGCTATATGTTGGACAACTCCAGTTGGCTGTAGGAGTGAGAGGGTTAAATGGATTTAAGACTAGATAGTAGAGATAGTTCAGAAGAAAATAATGGGGAATTATAATTATAATAGAACCATTTACCACACGTTTTGCTGTTTTAATATTAGAGCAGGTCCTTATTTAAATTAAGTATAAGTTTAACATTTGTTCCTTTGTTTGTTGAACATTACTGTGTAATTTAACCTTTGTTGCAAATTGTGTTTCCATGGTGTTTGAATAAACAAGGATGGTTGTTGGGGTGACATGCAACAAGTGCAGTGTGGCACTTGTTTGACACATTTACAAATATTTAATGTCAAACATGCAGTCAACGAGAAATGTGTCACCTGCCAATGTATGGACTGCAGAATGAGGATAAATTCAAAAAGTCAGGCTTTTCAAATATTTGATGGCCCTTAGGTTCATAATGCCACCCTAATAGTATTAGGTCACTCTGTAATCACACAAAGTCACTATGTAATAGCATTACATCATTCTGTAAAGGTATCTGTGGAGATTTCAATCTGATATTAGGGGTACAGCAGGGATTGATTCTTTATCCATTATCATTGCATCATCACAGTGGATACTTGGTACACTTAATGGCTTTGTCCTGGAGGTTGCACCTGCTGCTTATGTAATTAAAGTCACTACTTGCCCCTATCTTATTTAAAATACTGCTAAATTTAGAAATATATTAACATTAATCCTCTTTTTGATGTTCAGATGTTAATATTTTTATACTTTGAAGAATTTGTTAGAAATTATAATTATCTGCATTACATGTACATTTTTAATGCAGTATTTATTCTTTCCATAGCAATAGCATAATTCCTTGATTTATTTTACCATATTTATACAAATTCCACAATTCAGATTTAGACTTGAATGTAATATAGTTAAGGTTTAACGTCTGTGTCCAGCATAGCTGATATACTAGTAGCAGATTTAGACTTCCAATACATGATAGTATTATAGTGTGGTTCAACATAGTCCCCCAAGTTCATTAGTGAAATTTAAATATTGAATGGTTTATTGATTGTCTATAAATGTCCATTCCCCAATGTACTCTCACTCATTCAGAGTTGTCATGCAGTGCAATTATATTATAATGTGGGTAACAGGCCCCCTGGTTTGTACAAGTAACGTCTCCATTACATATATGTGAAAGATAATGATAAACACCCTCACTCTTGTCTCGATGCATATTGGTGAAATATTCTGGCTGTGACGTAAAACAACTCACTCACTGTTAACCATCCCATTAGTCATAGTTATTGTAACTTTAACAGTTTAACATTGTGTCCGATTTCAAATTTTAACCAGTTTCCTGTAGTGGTAGTCATGATCAATGCATTGAAGGGCATTCCCAATTGCCTGCAGCATAATAAAGGTTAAGTATTGAGTTTAAGTACAGATCTCAGGCGCCATATGATGTGATCTTGGTGGTGAAATGTTTGCGTGTCTGCAGGGAATATTAGAGGTGATAATGTCTATTGCATTGTGTGCAGGGTTATTGGGTTCCTCTTCTGTACTTGTGGCTTGTGGTTCAACGGATCATGGCTTGTGTGGTATGGCTTGTGGCTCCTGCCTCTTGGATCCTACAGCCACATCTTTGGACCCATGGATCGCTCCTCCATGAGGGTCCTTATTTCATGATTTCTAAAATAGAAATCTCAATATAAAATTATTACTGCTTTACTGATTCATAGTCCCATTCCCATATTACATTGTTCACGTATTGTTTTGGCTCTATTAGAAAACCTTGATATACCGGGTACTGTTTATCTAATTTTGTCTGTGTGCCAAGATTTTGTGAAAACAAAATGTGTTTATCGTTTTTGTTGGTGCTGGTTTTCGCAGATTCTAGCTGTCATATCGGTATTTCTCTATTCACACTGTTGAGCTGCTAGAAACTGGATGCATAACTAGTTTCCGACCTTGTATGTACTGCCCTGCAACCCTAGACGACAGACAACAGGCTATATATGTAATCAGTACATCTCAGTTCACTGTACCTAGTGACATTTATCATTTTGGTAGATGTCCTCAATGACAAATTTAATTACATGCACTTTTAAATAAGAAACTAATGGAAATATCTAAATATCTATATTTAGCAGAATAC
Source organism: Lepetodrilus galriftensis (assembly GCA_032361785.1). Lineage (NCBI taxonomy): Eukaryota > Metazoa > Mollusca > Gastropoda > Lepetellida > Lepetodrilidae > Lepetodrilus > Lepetodrilus galriftensis. Next base: position 5,038 of record JAUTBZ010154369.1, read on the forward strand.
GTATAGCTATGATTATGCCTAATCGTAATATAACTAACAAATTAATTATCAAATTGTCCTTTTAAGTGATGATGGAAAAGATGCAAATTCTGGGAAAACACTCATTATTATAATAATACCACTAGTCCAAAACTTCACTACACATGTTAAATACATATATATCCAACGTTAAATAAAGCTTCTTCTTCTTCTTCTTCTTAATCTATTCTATTGGGAGACATGTTCAGATGGTCATTAATTCAGTTGCCTGTTCATGAATCCCAGATGTTTTCAAATAAATATTGTTTATAAAAAAATCTGCTGTATCAGAATATTAATTAACATGGTTAATTATGAAATTGTCCCTTTAAGTATTAATGGAAATGATGTAAAATCTGGGATAATTATATACCTAGTCCAATGCTTCATTCCAGTATCAGATTACTATGCACATTGATATAATAAACAAGTGTTTTTTATACATGGATGATAACATTTTGATGAGTCTTATCAGAGTGGTTTCGGATGAAAGTAAATTATTGAAAACTCTCGCAGCATTCCAAAGCCCATTATCTTGATTGGCGCTAGCTGATAACAGCTTACACTGCAGACCTTCCACTTGCAAATCAGCTTGATGTGATGCTTGATGTGATGCGACGCTTGATGTGACCTACGCTATGCACAGATCAATCCAAGCAGTGTGGCTTCCACTGATAACATTGTCAATATCTCACAAGGACCATTAACTGCATTGCAAACCTATTTATCGATTCAACGGTTGACGGAATCATGAATGCTTTGTGGTTCTAATTGAGGAATGAATCCAAACAACAAACAATTTATGTCTGAAACTCCTATACTAGCATCATCATGATTGCTGAACAGTTAATATCACTTTTGCCTAGTCTATTCTAATGTCAGTAATTATGGAAATATACTGAGGGGTATTAGTAACTGTGCTTTGAAAACCAGGCATTTAACCTTCTCCCTGCTGAATTGTTCCATTGTGCATGTGTTTGGGCAGAGGAGATTAATTGGCTCATTAATTGGCCAGATGTAGTTTCCATGATTGTACCCGTATATGATTGTTTAATGATAGATGGTTTATAAGCAATCAAAATCATGAATCCAGTTGTAAAATTAACCTTATCCCTGCTGGGTTATTCATGCTGTATAAGGTCATCATCAAAAGGGTTAAATTGTTAAATAGTGGAGTCGTTAGGTGTATAACACATAAGACACATTAAACATGTTTAATTTATAAGGGTGGTAAAGCAAGAACTGATATTCAGAGTCAGTTAATAATGTGAGTTTGTATCACTGTTCTAACTGCAGCAGGATATCTATCCTCTGAGTTAAAGCGCGGCATTTCCATAGTTGATACCATAGTTACTATCACAATATATGATTTTTAATATAAACATATTTTTATTTATAATATTATTTTGCTACATATATGTATTGATCTCTCCTAGATACATGCTGTTTAAATTTCACATAGAATATTACCAATTTCATGTTATATTTAACACTTACAATGTAATACGATTTAACACTTACAATGTAATAACAATATACACTATAGCTAACAATATGACAATAATTGACAATATATCTCTAATACATTTGTAGCAAATGATTGATTGACTCAGATACAGTATATTCATTTTTAACGGTAATCACTGTCTTCTTTTGACAATAAAATTGGCTAGTAAATGTCCGACAGCGATAAGTTTACGACCCAATTTAATGCAGCAACAGAGAAAAAACGTTAGCACTAACCCAGTTATATTATCAGTTTGCTATGACAGCAACAAAAACATATAGTTTGCAATTGTGCAGATAAAGTTAGCATACATAAAAGACGACAACTTTTTCTTTAAGAATATTTTGCGGGTTTGGTGCAACAAGGTGATAAGTGTGCTGTTTATGCAATATTATTGTTTCGACCAAATTATGCAAATATGATCCTTTTGTGATTATTCAATATTTAACATATGTACCGTAAGCATGTGTCATGTTTAGTCATGTTGTAGGTCATAATTTACATATGGGGCAAAGTGCTAATGCATTATTAATTTTTTTATTTATTTTTAATAATTGAAAGTCTGAAAAGTACACTGACATACTAAACTCTTGATTACATAATCTCAGCATATTGTTTATTTATACTTTATTTAATCTGCATAATCAAATTCATTAATATTGGTGTTTATTGCATTTTCTTTTCACCCATGTTCAACCATTTTTTTCAAAACGTACATTTCTAATTATTCGAACACAGTCAATTTTCAGTGATTTTTTTAAAATTTATTTTTTTCTTTTTTTTTACATTTCGAACTACTGTATTGGATAATATGGCTATTAGGAAACGTATGGTGTGCGCTACTGAGTCTAGAGACATCACTGTTCCTGTTAAATTTTGTCAAAGTATCTAGGGCTGGCTGGATTTTATGCTTTATGGAAACATACCAAGAAATATTCTGGTGCATGAAGAAATAAAACACTATATCAAAACATAAGTCAAACGAAAATAATATTATAAATGGTTTATTGCTTAACGTCACTGCGTGAATCTTTCACTCGACACATTGTCTGGTTCAGCATATAACAGTCTCAGTTAGTATGTTCCGATAGAAGCACTTTTAATTTGTCCATCAAGTCTTCTTCTCCTCTGAAGGTCATGCTACAAGGCACTTCCAGTCCTCCTTGGGCAAGTCTCGATCGTATGTGCTTTCCCCTCACCGTGCACGTCATTCGGCCGCCCTTCCTAAGGAAATACCATACTATTTTGCTTATTTCCATTGGGACATGACCGACTGTTATGTTCCCCTTAGTGATAGCGACTGCACGTTTGTCATTAGGGTTACCATACTCTCTGGCTGACCCTAGCTTTTCACCTACAACTGGTGTCCAGTTATATCGATAGACATGGAATCCTCTAATCGCGGAGCTGAATCGGAAAGTCACCATGATCATGATGATAAGACTTTAGTATCCATTCCATGACCTTTTATACGGGGCACACTAATTCAAGATAATGCATTCAGAGCACATTACATTTTCTCTTAACAATATAGAATACCATGTACATCTCTTGTTGATAATGCGTTAATCTAATGGGAAGTTTACACTTGGAGCAATCGTTGCATTTGTATTGTTCTTAGGAATACAAAGGAATTAGTTTAGACAATAACGTCTTTAACACATTCTGCAATGGAGAAGCCAATGAAAGCATACTCACTGACTCTGTATGAGCTTTCTTACATCCAGTGGTTGTTGCAACAACATATGGGCATGGTGGTCGCATATCAAAGGGGCTCAAGGGCGAAATCGTTAATGCTATTCAGTAATTACAATTAGTTGTTCTCAGTAATTACAATGGGGTGTTCTCAATTGAGGAACAAGTGTCAAACTCGCGTGTTTTACAGAAAGTATATATACCGTGTATACCAACTTATTTATTTGTAAACACGATTCCTCACGATGGCGTCGATATTGCACTACTTTAAACCAGTGACGGATAAGTCCAGCGCTGTTTTGGACGAGTGGAAATCCGCTACATTTCCACCTCCGCCAAACACGCCTAAACGTCCGATAGGACGGCCCAAGAAGAGACCTCTAGTGTCACCACCGTCAGCGTCGTGCTCGTCGCCTACCCCCACCGCATCTTCGCCTTCGCCTGCCAAGAAGAGGGGGAAATACAAATCCTACTCCTTGGCAGAGAAGAGGGATGCTTTGGATCTGGTGGACGAGCACGGCTTCCGGGCGATCTCCAGAAAGCTGGGGATAGCCAGCAGCACGATGAGTACTTGGAAATCTGAGTTGAAAAGAGATGTCCAAAGAACCAAGAAGGGAAGAAAGTTGGGTGGTGGTCGCCCCCTAACTTACAGGTACGTTCATTACTTTAAAGTAACAACATGATCCTTAAACACAAACCCACACACACACACACACACACACACACACACACACACACACACACATATATACATATACACGCGCATTTCAACATTGGTTAACAAGATTACAAAGTCTTCCGTAGAATTGCATAAACCGGACACTCGCCTGTACTGAATTTGGAAGTCCCGCTAATTACGGTATATATATGCGTGTATTCTCAAAATTCCCATTATAGTGATATAGAATACATACAATTCAATATTACATGTCATAACTTATAACACACAAAAATAGCTGGTCCCAATGGCAATGGCAACTGAAGATTAATATTAATAAATATAAGATTGTTATCTTTTCCAAAGGGTATACATGTATTCGAAAAAGAACAGTGTCTTCACATTCCAAAATGTTTCTATTAATATAGTAAGCATATTTATATTTACGGACGATTTGGTAAAGCTGTTAAGCGTATTTCAGAACAAGCCTCCAAAGCAGTGTTTGCTGTTTTTACGGATGTGTGCACTCAAGCACTTGTATTGGGGCGTAGCTATAATCATGTGCTTTGTTTTTTAAGTTTAAACTGTTCTTAATCCTATACTTTGTATTAATAGATACGACAAGAGAAAGACTTCGACGATGACTGTGTCATCAACATGGACGAGACTCCGATGTATTTCGACCTGGTTCCTGGGAAGACTGTAGCCAAGATGGGTGCCAAGGATGTCCTGATCAGGACCACTGGCGGCGAGAAGCGGCGACTCACCATTGTCCTCGCCGTGACGGCTGACGGGGGCGCACTCAAGCCGATGGTCATCTTTAAAGGTAGTGTATAATACTGTACTTGATAGCTAATGTTTGTAAACATAAATAAAACATTGCTATATATGACGATACATATACATACTAGATGGGTTACCGGTACTATCTAGACTACTAGAACATAATAAATATAATTTATAATAAACACGTTTCAAACTAATATCTAAGATACTTGCCCTGTTGCATATTCACAAGAACATGCACGTATTATAAGTATATTTAAATCCATTGTCAACGTTTGCAATTCCGTCATAGATCAGTTGATGTATCAAATACAAGATAAATAACGGGAACGTTTCATTTATTCATATACAGTATTAATACATGTATTGAGTACTAAAGTACATAACTTTTGGGTGGATAATTCAAGCGTAATTAGTCTCAGATATAAATTCGTGTGTCCATTACCCTGGTCTATCAACTGTGATAGTAGGCTATGTCCTTTAAGTATTTAACTATGAAACAGGGGTGTCATTGCAATTCATTTCATGCCCAACTCAGATTGTAAACAATTAACGAGCCTGCGTTGATTACAGGGAAAAGGGTGCCACATGACCTGGAAGTGCCGGACAGCTTGGTTGTCAAATTCCAGGCTAATGCATGGATGACAACCGAGCTGATGGTCGAGTGGCTGCGGGAAGTTGTCAAGCCACACACACACAGACGGCCTACCCTTCTGGTCATGGACAGCTTTGCCGGCCACATGACCGACCCGGTCCAGAAGGCGATGGACCGCATGAACGTGACAAGGGCGATCATTCCAGGTGGCTGTACGTCCAAGGTAACTTGTTAACAGTTATTTGCAAAATAAATAACTTTTTGTTTTAAGGTCTCGTGCACTTGAAAAGTAGCTCAGTAGTGTGTTAAATAAGTTAATAGTTTACCGTCCTGAATACCGTACCTGCCGTAACATCAAAGATGTATGTAACCAAATACCGTGGCTGCTTCTGTAAAATGGAATACCTTGCCAATTGAACTTCGTCTTTTACCCTCTGCAACGTAAGAACCTATTTGTTCCGCAAAATTATCATTTTGTACGTTTTTATTTTATTAGTTAAAAAACTTCATGTAAGCGCTATGAGCGTAAATATTAATGTTACTCATTTTCTTCACCAGATCCAACCGCTCGACGTCAGCATAAATAAGCCCTTCAAGGGTCACTTGAGGAAGTCATGGGTGACGTTCATGCGTTCCTCGATGGCTGGGTTAATGAGCGAGGATAGCACGCTAGCTCGCCTCTGCCCAGCATCGAGGAACGCTATGCTGGCCTGGATCGCCTCAGCGTGGGCGATCATTGAGCACAACAAACACATGATTATCCGCAGTTTCCAGGTGTGCGGGATATCATCACAGGTACACCTGTACGACTCTGACTGCCTGGGCTTCCCGACAGGATTTCTACAGAACACCGACTCAGACGACGAATTCGACGGCTTTACTGCAGGCGACGTGACGGACGTGCATGACGAAAGTGACGACGACACATTTGCATGAATGACTGTACCGACTGTACTGACATATTAGGCTGTTTAAAGGTTGTTCACTTAATAATATATACTGTAGTAATTCGTTATCATGGTGTCATAGCAGTTAGATAAATTATAGTATAGTATAGTATAGTACGTACATACATGAGTACCTGAGTAGTATTTGCTAAGTTAGTGCTTACATGTATATCTCTGCTGTTTTGAGTAGTGCTTTAACAAGT
>JAUTBZ010154380.1:0-11446 GCA_032361785.1 Lepetodrilus galriftensis
ATTTTTAAATTCTTCATTGTATAATAAAACTCTAAATTTATGTCCAAAAAGGTTACGGTACTGGCCCTTAATTAATGTTGTTGAGTATATCTACTCACTCTCTGTACTGTGACGTGAAGATGGTGAAGTCGCTGGTTGACTCGGTCATGAGAGGTACTGGGGTCAGACAGATGGCCATGGGGTCAAACCAGATCCGCGATGCCTTCAGTTCGCCGGAGACGTGGAGGTACTGGTAGGGTTTGTCCCAGGCCTCGTCCAGCACCATGGGAACCAGACATTCGTACCGACCCGGGCCAGCTGTTGTAAAATAAAAAATACTGTCCGTTTGTCTTTAAATAAACGTATAAACATGCTCTGTAACTTTAATTAATAGAGAGAAATAATAAAATTCCCTGAACCTGGACCTGGATTAATCTTACAAATTAATTAGATAATGACAACCACCAACCAGTTTATTATAGACATAACAACTACCGGTGTAACCAATTTAGTCTCTCTGCGTTTCCGTAAGAACATCTCAAGTCAAACCACAAAAACATCACCAAACAGACCCTTAAAATGTCTACAAACTTACACTACCAATGCAGTAGCAATTAGGGTGATTGATGATGCCACCTAGTAAATTAATACCACAACATACCAATCTACTATAACAAGACACCCAAAGAACAGAGAATACTGGCAGATCAGGAAAACAGGAGGACACCAAAAAGACAGCACAGTAACACTAACAGGCCCACACACACAGACAAGTGAGGGTGCGCCACTCACAGGGACAGAACTTGACGGAGATCTGCTGATCCCACCCTGACACACACACAAGCCGGAACACAACACTAACAGCTCTTCACAGGGTTCAATACTATCAGACTCACTGGGACAGAACTTGACGGAGATCTGCTGAGTCTGACCGGGTTCCAGGTCGCCCTGGATGCCGTGACTGGGTTTGTCCGTCAGCTTCAGGAACGGCATCCCAGAGGCGTGGGTGAACTTGATGACGCCATCTTCCAGAGCCTTGTTGGGCTTGGACAGGTCAAAGGCCCACTGGTAGGTTCTCTGACTGCGGTTCACTATGGTGATTGGCTGAAATCAATCCAAGTGTCAGTGTCACATGCACCTTCAAATACATGATCAGGCCCTGAGATTACGAAACTTTCTGAGCACGAAAACATACTCAGACTATGACGTCACATGACGTTTTATGAACACAATTCTGAGTCGAGTACAAATGGATGCAAATATATTTGATAGATTTCCAGGAATAATTTAAATTTAATTCAGATTTCTGTGTAGGAATAATCCTTAAATAACTGCACTGCAGTGTATGTATAAATAATTATTAAAATATTCCCAAATTCGACAACTAGAATATGAACTTTTAAAGTTACTAACAAAGACTACAGCTGGTGAGCTGGATACATTTTTCGTAATACCAGTTATGACATTGTCTCAAACTAAGCCACATTCCTGAATCTATGGCATGTGAAAACTGTCAGTTATTTGAAACATGTGCAGTGTCCATTGTAACAACATAACATAACATAACATAACATTACATTACATTACATAACATAACATTACATAACATAACATAACATAACATTACATAAAATAATATAACATAACATAGTATAATGTAACATCACACACAATAACATAACTTATCCAAAATATGCAACAATTCTAGCGATTTGATTGGTTGAGAATTGTCCTGGACAAAGTCGTACACCACCGTAGTTAAAAGTGGTGACCTCATGGTGACTTCAAGGTGGCTACCCTTGACTAGTATGTTAGAAAGACATTTTACATGAATATTTGCAAGTTTGCTTTCTTAAAAGTATGTAGATCTATTAATGATTTTGGATAAATTTGTTACCAGCGCGATTTCCATGGTATACAGATTTATACAAGCTGAATTTTCTCGCAAACCACACTCTGAATGCAATCTGAGATGCCCTAACGAGCAGTGTATGTGCTTAATCCAGCAGGGAGAGAAATTTCAGCTAATAAAAACCCGTACACCCCGGAAATCACGCTGATAACTATGGTAATAATAACATCACAGAACGTAACATCACATAAAATCAAATAATATAACATAGCATACCCGGTAAAGTAACATAAACAAAATAACAAATGAACACAACTTACTCTGTTGCGAGGTGACTGAATATTAAACCGTGATGTGTCAACAGATAATCTTTGCATTTGATGTACACAAATGTGGGGTAAAACAATTATCTTTTGGGATTAATGAAATAGTTTTGTCAATTTACAACATAAAGACAGACAAATACAAATTGACAGCTTGCAAGATAAATAGATAAAGAAAAAGACTATATATAAAACATCTACAAAGAATACCTTTTCATAAATCTGCAATAGATTTAAGACAACAAGCTGTATTATATTTATATTTCAAAACAATTATGACAGGAAAATATTAACGAAATATAAAGTTAAAAATAAAATAAAATAAATCTACAAATAAATACACATATACGTGTAAAGCATGTATAAAATTATAAAATTCTTATAAGAAATGGTCACAGAAAAACTAATAGGACATAGTGTTGCAGTAGACCTGTGAGCACAGACTGGTACTGAGAAACCAGGGATGATACTGCATTGCAAGAATATGGACAGCTCGTTCTATCATTATGATGTAGCCATGCGATAACGTTATAGTATGCTCATTTACCTTGGTTCCTCCGAGGCCTGTGTCCTTGATCAAGTTGTATTGAGACTCGGTATGGATGAACTCCACCTTGTTGTCGGAGAGGATGATTGGCTGTCGCAGGGACGTGGCAATCACGTGCTTCCTCGGGGTCACGACCTTGAAGGGCTGTGGGCGCGGAGTGATGATGTGATGGCTGCTGCTAATGGCCCCACTGTGGGTGTGGGTGCTCAAGAACGGGGAGGGTATGGGACTGGGGGCGCCGGTCTGGTTGATGATGCATGGAATGACAAAGTCGTAGGCGGCGACCTGGAAACAGCATTATTTTATGAAAGCAATCGTGAATTTTTATTAGAATTATTATTTTAATTTTACGATTTTTGTCCATGGTATACAGATTTATACAAGCTGAATTTTCTGGGGGAATACCACAGTTTTTTTCCACTATCATTTATCATATAAATCCGCTTAGTTCGAGAGGCTGCTGATGCAAAACTATTGGTTCAACATTATAGCTAAATAGGGTCAAAGACAAGCATGAAAATCAACAACAGCTCACATGTCTGCACTGCAACCAAAAGTGACCGAACAACCTCACATTGCAGATCCATACACTTCATGATATACAGGTGTAGTGATATATTTTTAGATTGCAATTAAACTGCATGGAACCTACTTCATTTGGAAGAAAATACCACTCATATTACTTAACATACAACAACACTATGGCACAGGCAATGGAACATGTGCAAAATGTACTATTTCTACGGACTATACAGCCACTGTTGATAATGATAAACTGGGCTATGCCCCCCTATTGAAGCTTTTAATCTTCATTGTTTTCCCTAGGTTACTTTAAAATAATAATTAAAAATTAAATGTTTAAACATTATTTCAGTCATATGACAGCTTGTCAGTTTATGACAAGAAGAAACATCCAATACATCTTAGCAGTAATACAATTTAACTCTTAGTAGGTTTAAATCATTTGTTGAATTCATCTATATTATACATGCTTCTACGATTGTAAAATGTTACCGGTAATACAATATGTAATGCGACCCATTACCTCTGTGGGCATAAAGATTATCTCCCCTTCAGCTGTCTCTTCAGGTCCGAGGGTCACAGAGTACATTCCAGGGTTCAACATCTGATAGTTGTAGTCATCTGAAACAGAACCGATAAGTGTCTGAATGTGAAGTATGTCTGAAAGTGAAGCATGCCTGAATGTGAATTATGTCTGAATGTGAAGTATGTCTGAATGTGAAGTATGTCTGAATGTGAATTATGTCTCAATGTAAAGCATGTCTGAATGTGAAGCATGTCTGAATGTGAAGCATGTCTCAATGTAAAGCATGTCTGAATGTGAAGTATGTCTGAATATGAATTATGTCTGAATGTGAATTATGTCTGAACGTGAAGTATGTCTGAATGTGAAGTATGTCTGAATGTGAAGTATGTCTGAATGTGAAGTATGTCTGAACGTGAAGTATGTCTGAATGTGAATTATGTCTGAATGTGAAGTATGTCTGAACGTGAAGTATGTCTGAACGTGAAATATGTCTGAATGTGAAGTATGTCTAAATGTGAAGTATGTCTGAATGTGAAGTATGTCTGAATGTTAAGTATGTTTGAACATGAAATATGTCTGAATGTGAAGCATGTCTGTAGTCTGAACATGAATAATGTCTGCAATATGGCATTTTCTGGAATATGTGAACATGATGTTCAAACACCAAGTTCCATTACACTGGCTTTTATTTGTCAATATGAACACCCAACTGTTCCCAATATGAACACTTATAAAGGTTCCATTTCCATGTGTTTTAGGGGGTCAATATGAACACCTAGGTTCAATGTTACCGGTAATGTTGTTCCCAATATGAACACTTCCCATTTTGAAGAAATATACAATTGGTTCCATGTGGACTGTTTTGGTCAATATGAACACTTAACACACTTAAAAATATCAAACACACATTTGTCCTGTTTGATCACTATCTGAACATTTCCAAATATGAACACCTAGGATCCATTTCCCATTTGTTCACAAAGTGAACACCTACCTGGTGTCTGGAATCCAGAGAACGCCATGGAGAAGTCCTTGTATCGTGTCAGGTCAAACTCGATCTTGGCCCTGGTGGCAGTCTGTGGAAACAAAACAAAGGGAGACTATTAGAATCATTTTCAATTTTCCTATTGTCTTAATAAATCGAACACCTACAAAATGTAATTATTTTCTCCTGTTAGAATTATTAGAGTAATTACATTATAATCAAATGTTCATAGCAGCAGGGCCTTGCTAAATTGGACAATTGGACACCCATTGTTTACCTTGTTGATTAGATTGAAGGAGACAGTTGATCCTGAACCACAGTAAACACCTCCGAAGTTGAATGATGGCTGAAATAACAGGGATACCATACTTGTAAAAACACATAATGTACATATTGGGTTAGATATTACAAGATGCAAATGGTAAAATACAAGAATAGTTTTGTAATAAGGACCATTTTCAGCCTAGGCAAAACTGGGTGAATGAAACCTACAAGTTACAAGATGACCATATGTATAAGTTGACCCCCTTCTTTACCCTTTCTTTCTGAGTACCTAAAACTCGACATATACATAAGTATAATTTTATACTTCTAAATATTGACTTAAACTGTGAGCAATGGCGACATTGACGCACCACGCTGATGTCGACACTCGGCGGCTCCACGGTCCCTCCCATCCTAAGTTCGATTGACTTCCCTCCCTTCAGTGCAACCTGGACGCGGGTGTCGAACTTCAGCACCGCATCGGGCGTCAGCGCCGCGCGGATCTCTGCCATCCCTCCCACAGGAACCACACCGTGGACCGGACTCACAGTCAGACCGGGGAACGGATTCTGGTCGAGGACCTGGAACCATGGGAAAAACATTGTGAGTAATAACTGTATTCTGTTGTACAGAGCATACAGAACATTTTACAATGTTTTAAAGGCATACAATCACAGTTTGTTGACATATATTTCGTGGTCAAACATAGTTTACATGAAAGCATGTCAATTTGATTTGTCTATATAACTATATATTGGGCAAAAAGCTACATTTTCCACAGGTCCCACTGGCTTTCAATATATTCATGTGGTTTTTTTTCAGTTTCGTATTTATTATGAGAATAGTAGGAGAGTCAATAACTTATTTAACTTTTTTGAACTTCTTAATTAACATTTGTTTTCAATTTAAATTTTATTGTATTTTATTTTGATGGTTGTGTTCTGATTCCGCAATGATGTTAAACTGTATATTCAATGACTCACCTGGAAGAAAGCATGGTTCTGTCCAGTGTTCTGTAGCATGCCGGTTCTGGTGGTGGTCAGGTTGACTGGAACATTGCCAAAGAGGATCCTCCGTTCTACAAACTGGACATTGGTCAGTCCCAGCTGAAAGTTGAAACATGAATTCTGCAGAATTGCTATGGTAACTGTTCTCTAATTGAAAACAGTTTAAATAAGTTCAAAAAATATCTATAAAAAGAAAAGTCAATAGGGAAAATACAGTGCTCCCTCGATATAACGCTGAAGTTGGGGTCCATGACATGCCACCCATGTTATAATACCCGTGTTATATCAACGAATATAATTGGTGAACATTTAAAAAAATATTTTTTTAAAAATGGGGTCCACGTTGAACCCTGCGTTGTATCCGAATCTGCGTTAACGTTACAATAGTTGTAGCCTACAAGAGCGTCGTGCAACAGGCACCTGTACTGTTATCTTGTAGACCTATAGACATTACATTTGTAATTAGATGGGCCCATTTATAAAAAAGACAATGAGTTGTTGTGAAAGCAGCATTATTTGGGATTGGCTTTATTCTTACCTGTTAACATGTGATTAAATAAGCCAGCTCCGTGTTTCAAATACGCACAGAATATGCATGTACGTCTCAAAGGTGAAAGCACATGAACAACAATAGTCTGACAGAAACAACTGTAGCGCTAATAATACACGTTTGTCATCTATTTTGCATTACATGTTTTTAACAACAAAGTATTCTGGTGGTTGTGATAAGGATTTCAATAGCATTATACTATACAATATGTGCTTTCAACTTTGATACACACACATGTATTCTGTGCATTTTCTAAACTCTGAGCTAGCACTTTTAGTTCTCAGTTGAAGTACATGTACGTCCATTGATAAAATATTATTTTGAAGGTTAAGAATTTGTCATATTATTACATCAGTCTGCTACACTAGCAGTCAGGGCGCCCCGGTCTATTATTAATATTTGCTTTGATGTCAACTGATATACATTTGATGTTATAGTATATACATTCTGAATAAATAACATCTGTAACGTGTAAGTGAATTGTTCATACAGTTGTTAAACCTTGCTGTAAAATATTCAATTTTGTTCCATTAAAATATCGTATTTACTAAAATCTAAATTTTGTGATTATTTCAGCCTGTAATGTTTCAGTGCCCTGTTTCAATGGCTTATCAATGTTTTGAATTCTCCATGTTTCAATCCCCTGTTATTCAATCCCTCATTGTTCAGTACCTCCATGTTTCAGTGTTTCAGTCCTAAATGTTTTAGTCCTATGTATTTCAGTATCCCATGCTTCAATTCCAGGTATTTTAGTCTTCAATATTTCCCTCCATATTGTTTCAGTGCAGAATGTTGCAATACCCCATGGTTCAAAACCTGCCAATTAATTAATTCATTCAATCCCCAAAGTTTCAGTCTATGTATCCTTCCCTCATTGTTCAGTCCTTCATCTTTTGTCCTGTTTCCTTCATGTTTCATTCTATTCCTTCCATGTTTCAGTCAATTCCCTCCACATTTCAGTCAATTCCCTCCATGTTTCAGTCTATTCCCTCCATGTTTCAGTCAATTCCCTCCATGTTTCAGACACTTATCTCCATGTTTCAGTCAATTCCCTACATGTTTCAGTATATTCCCTACATGTTTCAGTCTATTCCCTCCATGTTTCAGTCTCCCGCGGTGGAAGATGACAAACGCAAGACATGGATGTCGCTACCGAGTTCGGACATCCCTGGGATTCTCCAGAGACACGGGTCCTGTGGATCCCTGGACGACGACTATCTCAAGGGCATGGTGAGAACTCTTCAGAACGCATTCCACGATAATACATAATTCTTCTATTAGTTCGAACATGAAAAATAGACATTTTTTTAGATTGATTGACTGATTGAATGTGATGCTTTGCATAAGCGAAATTTGTTCACCCATATGCAACGACTATTTTAATTTTTTAATTTTAATTTTTTATTTTCTATTTTATAAATTTATTTATTTATTCATTCATTCATTCATTCATTCATTCATTCATTCATTCATTCATTCATTCATTCATTCATTCATTCATGCACTTTATTTTATATTTTATTTTATTTTATAGTTTCTGTAAATAATTCATTCATTCATCTATTCATTCAATCAATCATTCATTCATGCACTTTATTTTATATTTTATTTTATTTTATTTTATAGTTTCTGTAAATAATTAGTGTTTAAACTATTAAAGGGTTTGAATTAATAAGGAGTATGGTACATGTGTATTATGGTATATATTTGTGGACTGAATTCCAATTTAACATTTGCTGCTCCGTCTGTCCACATTAATTTGTCTATGGAGGTGAAAGGTTAAAGCATACCGTACATTCAAGAAAGCAAACTATGGCTTTGAAAAATAATTTGCAATTTGGAATTTTTATGTTTCCTTTCTGGGCGTATGGTTAACATTGTCAAGTAAAAATGGCTATAACTCTCAGAACAAGTTTATGTTACATTTATGACGGCCATTTTTGTTTATGACGGCCATTTTTGTTAATGATAGCTGTTTTTGTATATGACAAATATTTTTGTTTGCGAGTGCGTACATCTGATAGAATTAGTTTTGAGACTGCAAGCCTGCTAGGCAATTAATTTTAGATTTTCAAATCTATAATAACGCACTTTTCTTTGTTACATTTCCATTTCACTGTTTATCAGACTGTACAGTATGTTTACGATCATTACTGGTAGACATTGCGCCTCATTATGACAGGTCATGAATATTTTAATATTAGTTTTCTTGACATTTTATGCAAAATTCACATCAATGCAAAATCTTAAATATCCACTTTGACTCCTAATGAAAAATTCAATCTCATTCAATTTGTCTTTTTATAGATTCCATTTGAAGGAATAGACCTTGTGAGTTTGTGTGACATGTTTAGTGCGTCAACTAGTTGTTTGTCAACTAGTTGTTTGTCAACTGTTTGAATCTTTGACATTTTGTCATTAGGATTAGTTGTTTTAAAATTTGACTTATTTTTATCATCTTTTAAATGAAACAAATAAAGACATTCTTATAAAATATTTGGATTCAATATTTTGATTAAATAGATCTATGTGTTAAATATACATTTTTATAGAGAAAAATAAATAAAAGAAAACTATATCTAACCTGCATGCAGTATATACAGCCAAGAGTATACGAAACAAAAGTTATAACATATAATTGTTATGTAATATTCTCCTATATAATTAATTAATTGTGACTACCTATGAGAATTTCCCAACTGTTCACACTGCATGAAATCCTATGTCTAAAGCATTCACTATCATTATGCCAATGTTGTTCCAAACCTATTTATAGTTTCGCAATTATGAAATGTTGCATTTAACCCTCTCCTTGCTGGCATAGGCAAAACCACTGCTCATTAGGGCATCTCCAGTTGCCTTCAACAGGGAGAGGGTTAAATGATTTCACAAACTTAAGCCAGTGGTACGTACCAAAATTGCCAACAACATTTCTCTTTTTATTTCTTTATTGATTATTAGCTAAATTTAATGTTTTTTTAACAATTTGATAAAGAGAAGATTTATATTTATTTCTCCTCCTTTATTGTTTATTCCAATTCATGGTTAGAAATCTTGTATTTGGAACCCCTCAGCCCTAACCATGCTAACCCCTTGCTCAAAAGCTTTAATCTATCCCTGTAATAAAAGACAATAATAGACAGCTTGGGATGTATACTCCCCAGAGAGTTGAGAGGGAAAAGTAAGTGCACAATGATACAATGACAAAGGTGATAATGTAACACTATGTGCATGCTGTACAACCAAGTCACTTTTATTTTTTTTATATTTTAAAAAAACCTCTATTCACTTCACGTTAGCTTCCTAGATATTTAATCCAGATTACAACACAGTTTCTGCTCGAAATCACATGACTTCACGCCAAGCGTAAACTATCTGGGTGTCGTTTCACAGAATGACCGAAGCACTACTTGAGTCGTAACTCGTAATTTACGTGTACCACAGCAAATAATTTGGGGTGTCCAATTCCAGGATCCTAACCAAATCCTAATAGGATCCTAACCAAATCCTAATAGGATCCTGGCACTTTCACCTTGGGTGTTTCTGGTTTATTTTTGATCATCCACGGACACATAACTTTTTTGGGCTGTGTATACGAGTTAGACGCCCGTTGTCATACGATTTTTATGTGGAATACGACCCTGAACATGGATATTTTGCATAATTTGAGACTGATTCCGGAATTAATGTTGTTGATTTCAGCATGTACCTGGGAACTTAGTAAGTGTCCATTCACAAAATGGAAGACAAAGTCTGAGTTTCATGAAGCTGTCGTACCAGTAGTCTGGGCGTAAATTGATGTATACGTCACTTCCTGTTATAGTGAAAGCATGGCGTACGCTCTGGTTTACCCTCGGACTACAGTACAACCTTTTTGTGAAGCGCAGGTCAGGGCTCTCCCGTACGACATAGCGTAACTTTAAGGTGGTCGTAACTCCAGCCTTAGCGTAGACTACGCCATTGTTAAGATTAACGTTAGGCTACCTCAGAGTTAGGCCGTTTCACACTGGAGATCCCCGGCATCGAGATTACGAAGCTTTTCTGAATACGATTTCATGCTTAACTCAAAGTTTTGTTCACAAATATAAAATTTGAGCTTGAGCAGGAAATCATACTAAAAAATATTCGTAATATCGGGGGCCATGACTTAAAGCCATGGAAAATAGTCTTCCAAATAGTTTTCCAAGTATATCTGTATAGGTTGTTTCTGCCTTAGAAACTAATACACTTTCCTCGAAAGGCAACGGCTTCGGTTTAGAATGACTAACAGTGTACGTAGTCACATTATTGCAAGGATGGTAGTCACCGTTCAAGTATGCTCTATTGTTGAGAAAGTTTTTGAAAGATTCGACAGTGTGTAGTTTATGCGTTCACACTGACTGCCACGACATTTATGCGTCAAGTGTATTCAGTGTATGTAAATGGGGGTCTAGAACGCTGTATGTATAAGGTGTGATTGTTTTGTCACGTGACTTAACAGGTTGACGGGGTATGCTGTCAATAGGGTAGTGGGACTTAATTGTGTTATGTGTGAAGATAAAAAAATAAAAAAATAAATTAAAATATGAAAATATTAGAAATCAGTTGTTCAATCTACTTGTATAGTCAAATCAAATGTATGTACGTTTAGGTAAATATGTTTATAAAAAATATGTGATAATTCTAGTGATTTGATTGCTTGAGAGGTGTCCCGTGAAAAGTTGTACACACTGACTTGGCTGTAGGTAAAAGTTGTGACCTTAATAATGACTGATGCCGTGATGATATATTGCATCTGCCCTTGACGTGTACGTTATTTTTTGTTGTTGTAAATTTGAGTTTTAGAGTCGCTTTCAAGATTATTTCACTCATATCATGACTTGTCAGTTTAGGGCAGGAGAAAAGCCACTAC
>JAUTBZ010154402.1:0-11445 GCA_032361785.1 Lepetodrilus galriftensis
ACGAATTAAACCTTCCAAAGTCATAAAATGGTGCGTTTGGTCACAGGAATCCATTCTCAAACTAAAAGACATTAACATTTGACAAACTAAACACCATTTCAACCCACTCCGTCAAAATAGTGATAATTTAAAAAACGATTTCACCTATGCGTTTTTTTTTTGGGAGAGTATATATATAAAAATTATAATAGGACTGGTGACGTATTTGGAAATACATACCTAAAATACTAACGTTAAACACCTATGAGGAACAATTACTCAGGTCTGACTTTAGGAATATAATTACTGTTAGGTACATTTATGAAATTATGTGACCTGTCATATGCATAAATGTGATTATTTTGGGACAGTTAATAATTAAAAGTCGACATTAATGTACGTTTCACTTACAGGCAACGTATAAAGGATGGATCGACATCATGAACGACGCCATTGACAGTAGACAGGTAATACATCAACTTCTTGTTTTCCCTCAGGATTTATAAGAGAACGCTACGAGAGCGCTATGCCCAGGCCTTTGTTTCACAAAGCAGTCATAAATAGTTGTGAAAATTGTCCTAACTAATACAAATACAAACATACAACACTGGGTATCGTTTCTCCATAAAGGACTCTCGTAGCCATTTCTAATACATGGGTATCGTGCACTTACGAGAGCGCTATGGTCTCATAGTGGATATGGGGGCTTCGGGAAACGATACCATGACGCATATACGGTTTAGTTTTTAACGTTATCTCATGTTGTGATATTGTAGGAAGACGAACAGCCCCTGTACGAGGACAATCGCTACATGTACATGTACTTTGTCCTCTTCATCATCTTCGGGTCGTTCTTCACTCTGAACCTCTTCATTGGTGTGATCATTGAGAATTTCAACCAACAGAAGAAGAAGGTACTTGTTTAAGACAAGCCGGGATTAGTCCATCCTCGCACCCCTGGGAATACTTAATTCAGTTCCTGTAGACCTACCAAGGTTGAGGTTTCGATCATACAAAAAAAAACACGTTAAAATATGATGCGAATAAAAACATTTTGAAAGTGGCTTTAAACCGCATACCAACCAATCAACCAATCATGACGGGGTAAGATAGTAATAGAAATAGGAATAGAAACATTAATATTATCATCATCATCAGTATTATTTGTATTAATTTATTATTACGTAATTTTCAGGCTGGCGGATCTTTAGAAATGTTCATGACAGATGACCAGAAGAAGTACTACAATGCGTTGAAACGAATGCAGTCCAAGTCTCCACAGAAATCTATCCCGAGACCAAAGGTATGACCTTTGACAATTACTTATTATTGAGAAAAGCAAACTGATGTATTCCCCCAAAGCATAAGTGCTTATATAAGTTATAATAATGTACTAGAATAAATTACTTATAAATTACCGTATAACCGGACGGCATATAACCGGATCCCTTGCTATCCGGACGGTTTTTAGCGGAAACCAATATTCTCCTATATAAAATGACTCAGATAACCGGAAATTCGTATTAATGTTTTACTTAATATAATTTAGTACTTACTATAATGTACTGCGCTCCCAGTGTTTGCATTGTTTGTTTCAGCTGTGGATCGCAGGATTGATGTTCGACATCACCACCAACCAACTGTTTGATATTGGCATCATGGTGGTCATTTTACTCAACATGATAACTATGATGATAGAGCACGAAGGAATGGCCAAGGAAGTGGAGCAAGCGTTGGATATTATCAACATGGTGTTCATAGGGATATTTTCTGTGGAGTGTGTTATGAAAATTATGGGTCTTCGACAATATTACTTCAAGATTCCATGGAACGTTTTTGACTTTGCTGTTGTGATTTTATCAATTTTAGGTGAGTTTTACGTTACTGGAGAGCACTTTTAATGAAGCTCTTTAATGCTTATTCTGACACAAAGTATGTTATTATCTACTGGCGATTTGGGGATAATACGAGTACATGTATGTCTTTCTCAAAGTAAGTGTGGGTTGAAGAAACACATGTGATAGCTTATAAGCTGTAAAAGTGTTTATTCTGGACAACTTTCATACTTTTTCAATACTTTCTTTTAAAGCATAACTATTAATTTTAATACAAACTTATATTAAACTTAGACACTATATACGTTATCAGAGCATAATACGTTTTTAGTTTTGAGTTTATAGATAGTTTATAGAAGACGAAATGGGTAGGTTGCAAGATATAACATGTACATAATAAGTCCAATGTTCATACAGGGTTAACAGAGTTTTCAAATAATTCATAACACTCTCTTAATCTTACAATGTATAACACATTGGACTTAGTATGTACTTGTTATAACTTGCAACCTATATACAATCCATTTCTGGAATAAGCTAATAGTCTGTATATGCTATTACTATTCATTATGTAAGCATTGTTACTAAAACATTTGACGTTTTTCTATATTTCAGCGTTGTCGTTAGCGGGAGTTTTCGAGAACTTCTTCGTGTCGCCTACATTGCTTCGAGTTATCCGAGTGTTCCGAGTAGGCCGTGTGTTGAGATTAGTAAAATCGGCCAAGGGAATTCGAACTCTTCTCTTCTCCTTGGCGGTGTCGTTGCCAGCTTTGTTTAACATTGGCTTACTGCTAGCGCTTGTAATGTTTATCTATGCCATAATGGGTATGAACTTCTTCCACAAAGCTGAGGAGAAGTACGGACTAGATGATGCCTTTAATTTCAAGACGTTTTTCCGGAGTTTTATACTGTTGTTTCAAATGTGCACTTCCGCCGGATGGGACGGAGTACTGAACGGCCTGATCGCCCGCTGCTCTCCGACGGGTCCGTGCACGGACTACACTATCGCGACCATGTATCTTCTCACTTATCTCGTCATCAGCTTCCTGGTCGTCGTTAACATGTACATAGCCGTCATCCTGGAGAACTTCAGTCAGGCTACGGAGGACGTGCAGCAAGGGCTCACCCCCGACGACTTCGACATGTACTACGAGAAGTGGGAGAAATACGACCCGGAAGCGACCCAATACATTTCTCTCGACGTTCTGTCGGACTTCGTCGACTTCCTGGAGGAGCCGCTACGGCTCCAGAAGCCGAACCACTTCATGTTGGTGAAACTCGACATCCCGATATGCGAGGGAGATATGTGTTTCTGTCGGAATATTTTGGACGCGTTGACTAAGAACTTCCTCGGGACGACGGAAACGCCGGATGTTCCGATACAGATCGAGCCGGATACGGCGTACGTGATCATAAGCAGTACACTGAAGAGGCAAAAAGAACATTATGCAGCTAAAATTATTCAGAAGGCGTATCGAACGTATCGCGAAGAGAAATACGGTGAGGAAAGCGACGGGGACGAAAACGGCGATGGAAACGACGGTGACGATGACGTTGATAATGGCGACGCCGAAACCGTAGTGGTGGAAAATACGTCCAGCCACGCTAGTGACACAGCCGAACAGCTTAAGACTGTCGAGTTCCATGCGGATAGTGACATCGTAGCGTGACGAAGGAATAAACCCTAACAATTACAAGAGAAAAATAAATAAAATAAAGTCACAAGGGAGATAACCGGGTATTCAAGCCAATCAGGATGTAAAAGTGGTGATCAACGAGAGCTGACCAATGAGAAATGTGTGCGCGTGTGCTAACTAATTAATCATGCACCGCGGTTTGTTCTGATTGGTCAGCAGCAGGTGTCAGTACATTGCCAGCAGCCAACCAGAAACCGTAGCGAACCCAGGCAGCAGAGAGAGTTTTTGAGCTTTGTCCTGCCCCACCCCGGCGATCTGACAAATATTACACCCTCTGGAGTCCGGGGGATGCCGGACGAGCGGGCAACAGTTCGTCCTGTAGTCGGATGGTTCAGTGATATTAATGAAACTTTCATTGTAACGTCTTTCCATTTGCTATTTCAAGGATGCAAGTTTTTTGAATTTTTGCGACATTTTGTAAATGTTTGTCATGCACTTTTTTTTCTCTAAATGGGACCATATTAGCCCCTGCGTGTGCGAGTGTGAGTCATCGCTTGTCGTGCCCACTGTGATGTCCTACTCGGATGCAGCCAGCCGGCATTTTCTTGCCTGCTTGAGGCTAGTAGTAGACGTAGTCATAGACGCACCTTCGGGATGCAGACCCGGATGCTTCTCTGCTCCACATCCGGTGGAACAAGTAACGAGGCATTGGGCATGTGTTTCAGAGGATGCTAATAGAAGATGATATAATATACATATTATATATATAAATATATACATATTATAAATATGATGTAGCCTACTCATCCACTTCACCCCCTTCACCCCAATGTCTAACCTTCTATGTCAAGACGACGGGGCCGGTCTCCTTCGTTTGTTATGACCTTTAGCGGGTATGGGCGGATTCAGTGGGCGTTTTCATACGTTAAGCTCTTCGATAATAGGCAGTGCTAGCTTATTAAAACGTCTAGTGAACCGTTCGTAACTTGTCGTCACCCGAGTCTAGGTAGGCGTTGTCCTTGTAGAACGAATGTTAGTGTGCCATTTTAGCATTCAGATTTGTGAGTAATATTTGGGACTAAACACTAGCAGAGGAAGAAAATCCACGATGTTATTAATATTCATGGTTGTTGATGCTGACAGTACAGTATACAAACCCATAACACGATTATTATTATTTTAATTCCTCAATATGTGTGTAATACAGGAGTTAACACATATTGCAAAAACATACTCAATTCCAACTTCAGTAATAATGTAATCATTCATCAACTATTATAATTACGTGTTTCTACAATTCAAAATAGGAATACTGAACGGTATCCAATTAATTAGAACGCACACAATTTGTGGATCACCTATCTGAATATCTAACTGAGTACCTACGGTATTACTAATCACGTTGCCATGGTTACAAACGTGTCACCTGCCTTGTCCCCGTTATAAGGAGACGTCTTCCTTGAAAATGGACTCTTCCGGGTGAGAGAAAACAAATGGCGCATTGTCATAATATTATATCCGGAAATGACGTCAAGTCTACCAGTTGCAAGTATAAATGGCATGCGTTGGTAACAATAACACATAATTTGTTTGGAGAAGAAAAAAAAACGATGCATTATTAATTCTCTTGATTATTTATATTAATCATGTTATCCGTCTACTGCGATTATTTCCATTATGTTATTCACAATGCATCGCCAATGAGAACACAAATCAAATATCCGCCTCATATTTCCTCGTCATCGACTACCCCGTTTGCTTATATTTTGCTTATTAACGATTCGGGATCCGATGTTCTTTATACAACATGGCATAAGGATTTGACCCGGATGTAAATTCAGAGCGTCAAACTAACCCCCAGTGATCGACTCCCAGGTCAAGGTCAGTTTGACATATGCTAGGTCATCGTGACCTTTACTGAATATGTGACCTGATATGCTAGGTCAGTGTGACCTTTAGTGAATACGTGTCACCTTGGGTCAGCATGACCTGTCAACTTTGCGAGAGGTCATCCCGCCACGGAAGAATGTCAGCTTTCCCTAAAAAAAATGCAATACCTGCCAGCCTGCAGACCAAATAAAGCCAACGTTATCGTGTAGCGTTAACCCGTTAACGATGAACGTTAACATTGGTCGTCGTAGTGTGTCATCGATTCTGACATTGTGATAGCAGGTCGTATATGCCCAGCAACCTATACAGTATTTTAATTGTAATTATTAATGCTTGTTATGTTTGATAATTGAACATTACTCTTTGTTACGGAGGTATACTAGAATAAGTTGTGTTTTGTGGATGTATTTAACCATCCAGAATCTAGAATTACCACTCGTACGTTTGAAATGTTTATACGCAGTTTTTAGCATACGACTACAGATCTTTATTTATATTTAAGACGGTTTACTTCTTACTACTCGATTACCGAACATTTTGTATTTAATTAACATCATTTTAGAAATTCAAGCATCGCCACCGCGCCGGAAATGGCAATAGTCATACTATTTTTAATAATGTTGTTTTTGTTAACCAACCTTAATTATAAAGTGCACTTAGTTTAGACTATTGCTACTCGTGTGAAATGATTAGTTGTGTAATTCAAATATACATTTATAATACCTATCGGTATGGCATAAGGTAACACATGTATTTCTCTGTCTCTACATTTTATAATATAAACGAATTACCGGCTTCGATTGCACTCCCATAGGTCAATATTATTATGGATCTTCTAGTATTTCTTTGCACTACTAACATCAGTAACGTGTTGGTACACATCTATAGACATTTGGATCAACTTAGCGACATCCCCAGATATGCGTTCGGACCTAAGTTTGGAATTATGGCGGAAATGTGCGAGGTGCTACGGAAATGGGCGAACGATATTCAACTTTTCCGGATAGAATGTTCACCAGCACTTACTATGTATCTTTGTGAATTCTGAGGAGAAATGATGTAGAATTTTAATTCTTAAATTTCAAATTATCAGCAATTTTATTCAGTACACATAGCCCAGAAATATGTATTCCTACGCAACCAAATATATTTTATCGAATTTACAAAGACATTTTTTTTGTGATTTAGTTTGGCAATACAATGCATATATATATATAATATTCGTGAACATTAAGGAGTCGTGAAGTAGAATTATATTTAAATAATACAAAGAAATACTGGTAGTACTTTGCTTCATTTAATTTCGTAACTTGAATTTTGATTGGTAGGGAAAACTGCCACGATTACGGCCATTTTTGTAATGGAAAGCTACTTCATAGGTACGGGCGAATATCTTCAATCCGGAATGTCACGAAGTTGCTACGATTGTATTGGCTTATACACTCAAACGAATTCTGCGCAGTGAGTGTATTGCAATGAGAGCACGTTAGAATACAATACTCACACGTTTAGATTTGAAATCAATAGCTAAGTACTACGTTTTATTGCCTGTACAGAATTGTAGGCTTATTCACGATAGGAACTGATTTTACATTACCTGCTTAAAAAGGAAATCATAATAGCAATTCAGTAGAAATCCAGCGATACTATTGATGTTCTTTACAATGATATATAGGGCACCTTTTAATATCAATAGCCATGTACGTTCAAGCCAAATACTAACATTTTGGTCAACCAAATTATTTCACTACTATCATGTACACTGTAAGCTAATGCGCATTATGCTACATGTATATGTATACAGTATATATAAATAACGTCTCACTCAAGTATTACTCCGCCTCAGTGCTAGGCTATAATCCTCAAAACACACGTCATTTGACGGGTGTTAAATATGCACAATGGTCTACTTCTCGAGGATGAAGCATACTGTAATGCTATGGCTATGATAGATGCAAATTGAACTCAAGCACCTGTGGTGCGTTCATTTAGCACAGAGCTGAGTAAGCCGCTTAGCTAAACTGGTTCCCTGTCCCATGCACGGTTCATACAACTCTTTAAGACAGTGGCTAGTTTGGTAAGCCGTTTGCAAGTTCTTGTGTCTTTGAATTCAACCAGGTTTCTATGATCCGCTTTTCAGTGCTAATTTCCACCATTTTAAAAATCAAGTTATTATTACAATTTTACATACATATTTCCTCCTTAATTTAATTGAATTCAGACTTGTATGTGCAGTAAAATTCCACGCGGCTGTCAAATACACCTGTACATATGTGTATTGGGACTAGAACATTTTAGGCTTTTGTCCAAACGAATATGCTTTTATTATTAAAAAATAACGTACACCATTGTACATATAATATATTTCACACAATGACCTACTTTTATGATTAAATAATCTACAAAGCATGTAGTATACAACGCCAATATCCGGTTATCTGTATTCCATGAAATATATGTAGCATCCATTCATGATGCAGATAACACTGGATGAATACGTAATCTGCAAAACGTAATCTGTTATCTGTAAAATAAAAAGGGAGCATATTCATTTACTTAATTAATATATCAAAGTGGTAAATGTGTCCCTACCTTTGGTAATCCAGAATGCAGAGATGTTTGTGTGAGTATCGTTATTTATACTCTACAAGTAGGCTATTCAAAAATATAGTAGTTAATTAGTTATAACCCAGAAACTGCGGGAATATAATTATGTTTAGGCATATACAAACAGGTAGTATAATAACGTTGCTAACTGTGTAGCCTCCGTCTAAAATGGGCGGACCCAAAGATTGCGAAACATTTTGAGTACGATTCATGCTCACATCCAAACATTTATATGGGGATTATTTGTGGATAAAACTGACTTGAGCATGAAATCGTGCTCAAAAGTGTTTTTTCTAAATCTTGGGATCTGGTTATCACAGGTAGAAAGTAGGTGTCCAGGCCAGACCTAGCGTGGATCTTCGAAAATAAACTAGGACACCCGAGGTAAAACTTTCCTGAGAATGATACTAGTTATTTTTTTGCTGTGTTTTTCGGCATCTTACAATGCCTATGAACTGTTCGAATGAACAACTTTTTTCTAACATTTGAATGTCTTGTAACGCTTCTGGAGATTTAGCAACGTACTATAGGCAACTAAAGTAGACTCCAATTTAATTGGAATGGATTCATATATGAATCACGTTGTATTGTATTGCTATTTGTGAATAAGCCTCTACAATTTATCACCACAGATCAAATAACCAAAAAATCTGTAAAAGTAGTATTAGCGAAACGAGGCGCATTTTCTTTCAAATCATATGTGCAGGTATACGGTATAACTCTGTAATTTAGTATATAATCCATTTAGAGATATAATACCATGTTATCACCCCCGTTTTTCTCCTAGTCACGTTGTTGGCAAATTATTATTGGCCATTCCTCCCAAGGGAAATAACCCCCCGACTTCGCAATTTTGCCACCGATAGGTGGAGCGAGTGGTATGTTTGATTCTCACCGAGAGCGTGCATGGAGCGGTCGTGTGTGCGTGTGTGCGCATGTGTTGGTTTGTTTCATCAAGTTTGTCCGCTGCATTTGTCCAACCAACGACAGCATCATCACCTCTCTGCTCAATGTGTTTGTTTAACTCTAGAACAATTCATTATAATATATGGTTTTTAGCTTGTCCGATCTCGTAAAACCATAGCGAGGTCTTCATTGTGTCCTTGACATTCAAACTTCGCACGAATGTGTTCATGGTTACTATTTTCCAAACTTATGCACTTTATCCACTGGTCACGTGACGACGAAAGCACTGTCTTTACGCCCTGTTTCCGGAAATCACGTGACTATTTACATAAGATGGGATGGTGATTTTATCGAGAATAAACATATTTCATACACTGAAGAAGTGGCCATGTTGTACTTTTGTTTCATTTTCATGAAGAATGATGTTTGCTGATCTCGGATTCCCACTTGCAATAGCGGCTGCAAGTGCGTCATCGAATTTCGAAGAGTATCATTTAAAACTAGGAATTCCGGTGATACGCTAACAGAAGTCTATGCCTTATAGTGACTACAAATGTCAAAGTATTTACTGAGAAAATCTACCAAACAGGAGTGACTATTAATGCGTTTCATGAGAACATTTATGACGTCCCTCTTCTCTGCGCCCAACCTAGAAATCTGGGATCGTGGAGATCCAGAGAAGATTATTCCCCAGCATTCGACTCTATTCATCTCCAGATTCTTCTGGATAACGAATTGAACACCACCCCGATTAGAGGCTCGGGTAGCCTACTGATATCCTGAAGGCATAAGTTCAACTCTGGAACGTTGATATGTGTTTACGTAGCACACGGTAAATGGGTAGAACGTTGGACATCCGGAGCCAAAGGTTCTAGGTTCAAATCCTGCCCCAGGATCCCGGCATCAATGTTCGCGAAAGTTACCTTTCTTGATAGGATGCACTCTGTAGAGTGGCAATGGAGGTAATATCCTTGGTCTTGTCGCAGGTTTACTGCAACATTCAGCGCTACTGCCCTATATTGGTAGTGAAAGATTCTAGAAAGCGACTCTACATCCCAATTAAAAAACAAAACAACACAACTAGAACACAATACAAACGATTGAAACAGTTTATTTAAACAGAACTAAAATGTCCATATAATCTCGTAGTACACACATTTACATGTAAAACGAAATGAGTGGCTTTTTTTCTGGACTAAACGATTAATCAACACATCGAGATGAATCTATTGATCAAACAAACTGGCTCGATGTCACCATACCGAACAGAACAAACTAATATCACTATAAGCGAAAATTCAGAGATCTACAGACATATTGGGAGACCTTGGACGTCTCGAGAAAGAATATACCAATGCTAGACATGATGATTGTCAAATATCGGCAGTTCTATGAACATCAATCTTCATATTATCGTGTTTAGGTGTGTCTAGATCGGCAACATACACATTAAAAATCGTAGTTTTGTTCTTACGAGCGCAACAAAATTAAGGTATGTGTGCGTTATTCTATACATATACTGGCAGTACCCAGGCACGTGTTTCTATACATTATGGCTAAGAATTCATAACATCAAATAAACAAGTGTTTGTAAGACTGAATACGAATAACAGTAAATGGGGGGTCATGCATCTCTATACATAGTAATGCTACATGTATTTTAATATGAGTAACGCTCTCCCTACAAATTGCCTATGGTAATGCCTTTTGTAAAGTAACTTGTCGATTACATTAATTAAAAGACAATAGTGTTTATATACCGTGGGCTATATAAATACTCATAATAAAAATTAATTGAGGGTCAGAAATTACTCGGAAGCCTTTGTGGGCATCATACTATTTTAACAGGTTCCAAGTATGCTCTTCAAGAATGTTCAGACGCTTTGGAAGAAGAATCACACCAAATGACTCAAGACGTTCGGAAATTTGGTACTAAATCAACCACACATTATCTGCTGGCCCTTATAGATGTATTTTGTTGAGTATAGCATCGGAGGTAGAAGTGACATGCAAGCCGACTGAAGAAGCAATGGAGACTTAAGGTGCGTTCACACCTAACGCGGGAACCGGAGTGGTCCGGCTGCGTTTTTCTCCACAGACACTTCTTGTAACAATAAATGAACTATCCACACCTAAACCGTTCGAGAAACCGGTTTCCCACCACGGCTTACACGAGTCCAGTTCATGGATTTTCACAAGAAGTGGGGAAACGCAGCGGGACCCGCTCCGATTCTTGTGTTAGGTCTGCACGCACCTTTAGGAAGCCCTTGTACTAAGGCAGTATAGTACTGATTCAAAACAATTAACAAATTATGTAGATTATAATTGTATGTTCTTGATTACAAAAAATAAATGTGAATTATATTAGGGAAACATATATGCTACAGCCGTACACTACCAGTTGAAGTCTTAGCATGCGTTTCACTAAATCGTCGCAACGGTATCATTGACATTTCGTGGCAATATTTTCGATTTTTATTTCCCATTATTAAAGGCATAATATCACAGTTGGTAGGCCGATATGGTCGTCTAGCACGGTTTTACCTGAAAATAAATGCATTTGTTTTGACTACACAAGTACTTTATACAAC
>JAUTBZ010154413.1:0-11444 GCA_032361785.1 Lepetodrilus galriftensis
TTCCAACTTGAGTTGTCGTGACGTTTGCTTTGATCGGAGCGTTTGGTTCGGTCCAGTTTAGGATGTTTTTAAAATCACCTATACCACTGGCTGCTAAAGTTTTGATAGGCCCTGCACTGACTGCGTTTACTCTGATGCCTCGTCCACCTAAGTCAACGGCTAGGTATCTAACTGTTGATTCTAAGGCTGCTTTAGCTACTCCCATAACATTGTAGTGAGGTATGTACTTTGGACCTCCAAGGTAACTTAAGGTTAAGACTGACCCACCATCGTTTAAAACAGGAAGACATGCACGAGTTAGAGATATGAGAGAGTAAACAGAAGTATCTAAAGCAAGAGCAAAATCAGCTTGTTCTGTATCTATCAAACCACCCTCTAAAGCTCGTCTTGGAGCAAAAGCTACAGAGTGAACTACAAAATCAATCTTTCCAAAATCTTTTTCTAACGATGCTGTAAGAGCTTCTAACTGCTCAGGTTTTGTGACATCTAACTCATAGACAGCACTGCTTCCAAGCTCTTCAGCGATAGGTCGTACTCTTTTTTCAAGTGCTTCGTTAAGATAGGTAAATGCTAACTCAGCCCCTTGTTCGCGACAAGATTTTGCTATACCGTATGCGATAGATTTGTTGTTTGCGATTCCGACTATTAAGCCTTTTTTGCCTTTCATTATCATGTTTGTCTCCCTTTGTAAATTGTGGCTATTTTATCCAATATTTGATAACAAAGAAATTTCAAACTTATCGATGACATTTAAAAGTTCTATATCTTCACTTTGCTCTTTCAGATAAGAGATATAGTTTTTAACAGATACAAGACGAATAACTACTTTTTGCGTACCATATGAGAGTTTTTCAAGAGCCTTAAGACTCTTATCTCTATCACCACTTGTAAGCTGTGCGATGATAAACAATCTTTCAGCATAAGTAGCATAGACATCAGAGATATTACTGCCATTGTCAAGTTCATGAGCTAGTATCTTGTTTAAATCATAAAAGATTATATTTCTTAGGTATTCCTCTTTTTGGACATATTTTTGGTTTTTGTTGGTATCACTTCTTACCCTCTTTAGTAAGTTTGCTTGTATCTCTTCTTTCATATGTGAAGACTCTTCTTGAAACTTTTTATCTATCATGAGTGTATGTTTCTCTTCAAACTGTTTCATATCTCTTTTTAACTCTTCTAAAATCTTTTTTTTACCAAAATAACTAAGCAATCCAAAAAGTGTAAGTGCCGTGATGATGACAC
Organism: Lepetodrilus galriftensis; assembly: GCA_032361785.1. Taxonomy (NCBI): domain Eukaryota; kingdom Metazoa; phylum Mollusca; class Gastropoda; order Lepetellida; family Lepetodrilidae; genus Lepetodrilus; species Lepetodrilus galriftensis. The sequence continues at coordinate 1,246 of JAUTBZ010154413.1, forward strand.
CTAAAAGCCCTACAAGTATCTCGATAGAGTTTAAAACAGCACCTAACATATCTTCCTCTTTCATCGTTTATCCTTTAAAAGCTTATCTAGCAGGGTAAAAAACTGTGTATCTTTTTTTGATTTTTCAACTAAAAACAGGCTCTTATCATAGCGTTCATCTTCTAAGATAGATTGAAATATATTTTGCTCATGTTCTCTTGAAGTATAAAGGATGATAGGATTTAAAGGAAAAGCATCTTTAAGGTATTCACGATAAAAGATAGTTCCAGCCATGAGGTAGTTTTCTATACCTACATGTTTACCATCTGGCTTTATAAACCCTTGCTCTTGGATAAGCATGATATCGATGATAAATATATCTTCATGATGTATGCTGTTTTCACTAACGATATACTCTAAAAGTTCGTTAATCTTTTCATAACCGAAAATCTCAACATCGCCATAACGGTCTGGGATTTCTATCTCTTGTTCATATGAGACAGATTCACTCTCATCATCTAACCACAATATCTTACTCAACCTCTACTCCTTTATGATTTCAATCGGAAACTTGATAGAAAAAACATTTTCACACCAGTGTCCGTTTCCTATCGGTTTACTCATCTCTAACTTGACATTTCCAGACCATGCAGATGAAAGTTTTTTGGCATTGTACAAGCCTGTACCTTGGTTTTCAAACTCATTTTTATCAAAAGCTTTATCTTCACTCAACTCTTCTTTTACTACCCGTCCACGCGTCCCTTTTTTAAAGATAAAATCCTTCTCATCAGGGTAGATAGGATAACCGATATTTTTGATAAACAGATTATAGTAATACGGTGTTAACTCATCATAGACTTTGATATTTGTAGTGGGTTTGGCGTACTTTATCGCATTGATGATGAGGTTGCTTATGACATCATGAAGTTGTTGTTTGGGGAGTTGTACCCGCACTTTTTTTTCAAGATTGTTCTCATGTAGTAGTTTGTTTAGCGTGTACATCCGCTCCTCATGGGCTACTAAGATTTGTAAAACTGAGTCATTTATCTTGATATAACTTCTATTTTTTTCTATATCCAATATATCTGTTTTTAATAGTTCATCATACTCTTTGTGATGCCCTTTTTGAAATAGTTTTTGTAAAAATCGTCTGTTATACCCTGTATAATCTTTCAAATCTTCTATATTTTTATAGATACGATGTTTCTGCCATGAAGAGGGAAAAACAACATCTCTAAGCCTTGTCTCTAAATCTTTTGTACGAGAGTTCATGATGTTAAGATACTGAAAACTCTCATGAAGGTTTTTTTCATCGAGCCTTTGTTTTTTATACTTTATGGTTGATATCGTATTTAAAATCGAACCCATGTGTATAGAGATACGGTGTAAAAGACTTTGTGAAAGCTGATTATACTCACGATAAGACTTGTCAAATATCATCAAAGTTCCAGAGAGAACACCATCACGGTTTAAGATAGGCATCGCCATATAAGAGCAGATACCTTTTTTGACAAATGCCTCTTTATACTCCATATAACAAGACTTTTCTACAGCTTCATCAGGTAGCTGGTTTACATCATGCACGATTACCATCTCTTTTGTATCAGCACAAAACTTGTTTAAAGTAAACCCATCTTTGGACTCTTCTTTATCTAAAAAGTTAAACTCAGAGATAAGCGTTAGGGCATCTATCTCTCGTTGAGTATGGTGAACCTCTTTTTGGTTTATCCAAAAAAGAACCCCATCACAAGCAAATATCTTGGTGATGTCTTCACAGATATTGTCCACTTTTCTGTTAAAAGTTCTACTTGTTCGCTCGTTTTCTCCAAGCTCTTCCAAAAGACCCAATATACGCGTCAAACTACTATCAACAATACGGTCAATATAGTGTTGCGATATGATAGAAGCATGTTTTAGTAAAAACTGTTTATCAATCTCATCAAACTGACTTAGCCTAAACCCAAAAAAATGCACAACAGCAAAAACCCTTTGATCAAAAATAAGGGGAATACTCAACAGCGAGTTAATCTTTGGGTTGTTGTCAAAAATCTGCGTACCGTTCACCTCATCATAGTTGTTGATATGATAGACAGGGTTTTGATCGTTATAATAACCATCGATTATTTTATAAGAGATAGAGTTTTGAAGTATCTCTTTATCTTCGTTCATCTTAGTTAACTGTTCACTTATCTGTTTTTTATACATAGGTTTCATTCCAGCTTGTGAGAGCAGTTGAAAACTTTGGTCATAGTGAAAATAACGACTAAAGTAGTAAACATCAGCTTGGAACTTAAGTTTTAAGTAGTTGAGTGCATCGGTAGAAAAAGTATCAAGCTTGGACTCAAATGAGAGTTGTTTAAAAGAGCGATCACTAAACCATTCTAGAGACTCTAACTCTCTTTTGGTACGGTTTGTTTTTATCTGTTCTATCAAGTCGATGGACTTTTGTGTCTGTTTAAACTTTGTAAACTCTTCTATGACTTGTATCTGTTGCAGTTTTTTTCGACTGTTTTGTTGCAGTGATATAAAAAAAGTTGCTAACTGTCTTAACTCTTTTTTACTAAAATCTTGACTATCTTCAACAAGATGTGTGTACTTATAAGTCGCGGCTATCTTATCACTTTGGGATTCAAAGGTATCTTTACTTACAGATGTTCTATGGTTTAAAAGGTTGATAAGTTCATACGCATGTTGGTTTATCTGAAAGTAATGTTTGAGGTTTTTGATATAAGTTACAAAGTATGCTTCATTGGCAAAAATCTCTTGAAGCATCACAGGACCTACAAGAAGAATCTTATCATCAATCGTTTTTGCTCTAAAACTTAAGTTTAAAAAATTAAACGCTAAAAACTTGTCACTATTTGCCCTTTTAAGACTCAGTACAACATAGATAGAGTGAAGCAACGAGAGTGACCAGAGTCGTAAACTCTCTTTTATCTTTTTATAAAAAAAAGGGTGCAAACTTGACTTGGTATGGTAAATCATCTGATAAAGTGCTTTGAGGTGTATCACTTCTAACTTTTTAACATCTCTCAAAATGGGTTTATATGTCGTATCTTCACTACAGGTAAAATCAGGAAGGTGTTGCATCAAGTTTGTTATATCTTCAAACCATGCATCTTGTGAGTCATAACACAAATCTAAAAAATTTATTTTTTTACAGTAAGCAAAAAGTTTCTTCTCATCTACTACATGTAAAAGCCGCATGGGCATCTGGAAAAACAGTGCTATACTCTCTTGAAGGCTTTGATCGTAAAAAGTTTTTTCTCTTAATTTTTCGATAATTAAACCCTCCAATAAAAATATTATATCAAATTACTTAAAGTTTTTACTTAATTTATATTATAATTTAAATTTCATAAGCAAATTTTACTTTTGCCGCTAAAGATAAAGAAGATATAGACGATGTTTAAAACATTAGTAATTTTAATCATAAAGGTTCAAACAACTTGTACAATTTTTTAAGAATATTTAATTTATTTATACTATCTAGCCTCATGACTACTTTAGGCTTTGCTATGGAGATAAAAGATGTATCTCATGCCATAAACATAGCGGGAAAGCAGAGGATGTTTACACAAAAGATTCTTAAAGATTATGCCATGATTGGTATGGAAAACAAGTTTGCAAATCCAAAAGATGATTTGAAGAAAGTGACTGCTGACTTTGAAAGTCATTTAGATGCGTTAGATAAGTTTACAAATGATGAAGAGATAAAAAAAAGTATACAAGAAACCAAAACACTTTGGCTACCTATCAAAAAATCGTTAGCCGAAAAACCTAAAAAAGAGCAGGCAAAAAAGTTACAACAATCTTTAGAAAGTTTGTTAAAAGTATCAGATGACACTACCAAACTCTTTGCCAAACAAGCTAAAGAGCGTTCAGGTGACATCATCAACATAGCAGGAAGACAAAGAATGTTATCTCAAAAGATGGCAAGTTTATACATGTTAAAGGTTTGGGGTATCGATGATGTAGCATTTCAAAAAAAGATGCAAAGCACTATGTTGTTATTTAAAAACTCTTTAGAAGAACTTATAACATATAAAAAGAATACAGCAGAAATATCCACGCTTTTAACAAAGGTGAAACGATCTTTTATGTTTTTTGAGATTATGAACAAATCAACATCAAAGTTTATACCATCGCTTATCTATAAAAAGTCAGATGATATTTTACAAAACATGAACAAAGTAACAGCACTCTATGCTGAACAAAAATAAAAGGATATACCATATGAAAATGATAGGATTTTTGATGCTATTTTTACTCTCATCTATACATGCACTAGAGAGCAACAACAGTACAACTAGTACACAAACTATAAATGCAGATACTATGAAACTCATAGATATAGCAGGTAAACAGAGAATGTTATCTCAAAGGATGGCTAAAGATTATCTATACAAAGGTAAAAACATCGCTACGGGAAAAGCTACTAAACAACTCACAGCTTCACTGAGTGAGTTTTCAAATGCACATAAAAAACTACTTGAGTCTATAAACGATGCAGAGATTGATAACTTGTTAACTTTTGTACAGATGAGTGCTGATGAGTTTAAAGAGATTGTCAACCAACCATTTAGCTCAGACAATGCACAACTAGCACTGGATTTGAGTGAATCTATCCTTGAAGGTAGCCAGTTTGTAGTGGATTCTTTAAAAAAATCTAACAATCATAACGAGTCCGATATAGTTGCATCAAGTGGAAAACAGCGTATGTTAGCCCAAAGAATAGCAAAGTACTACATCGCATACCAATCAGGCATCAATGATAAAAACACCGTAGATCAGATGAAAGAAGCTGTGGTTATGTTTACAGCAAATCATAAAACTTTGATGGCAAACAGTACAAACACAACCAGTATCAACCAAAAACTAAATAAGATAAACAAACTCTGGAAGATAGTCTATAAGTTTTACCTCAATATAGAAAAAGGTGGATTACCGTTTATCGTTTATACCACAACAGATGATATAACCAAAAAGATGGATGAGATAACCAAGCTTTATGTTGAGCTTTACAAGTAGGATTTGATGCAGAAACTATTTTATATCTTCTTTATTTTCTCTTTTTTGATGTTAAGAGCAGATACACAAACTATCGTGCAAAAAACAGAAGATATAAAGTACCTATCGCAAAAGATTGCCAAAGATTATCTCTCCCTCTACCATGAGCCAAAAAACAATACCTATAAAGATAGTGTCCAAAACGCTATAAAGCAGTTAGAAGATGACTTCAGGTTTGTAGCAAGAGATAGTAACGATGTAGATACTAAAAATATACTTGATTTTCTCTCCTACACCAAAGACCAGATGAAAGAGAACATCACCCATGATATATCGAAAGAGCGTGTTTTAGATATGCTCGATTATAGTGATGCGATGCTTGAAGGGGCGACATTTACCCTTAAAAAAGATGCTAAAAATATTAAAATACGACTGATGAAGGTTGCTAAACTCTACCTAGCGGTAAACTTAAACTTTGATACAAATAACAACCAAGAAACACTCACAAAAGAGATAACACTGCTAGATAGTAGTTTAAAAACAAATCCTTCATGGACAGCCTATAAAGCACTGTTACAAAAAAACTGTTTTATACCAAACTTAACAGCTATCTTACAAAACGATATAGAAAGTAGTTTAAAATGAAAAATGCAATAGTAAAAACTTTTTTATTTTTAATCACTTTATTACTTTTGGCAGTTATTAGCTTTTTAGGTTACAGTACCTACTCTATCTATAAGGGTTTTCATATAGCACAAAATGCAAACAGCTATATCTTGGATATAAAACAAAAAGACCAAACACTAAGAAAACTTGAACTTGAACGCATACAAAGCTCTTTATACTTAGGTTACGATGGAAAAGTAGCATTTAAAAACCTTGAAGATAGCAGAGTTCAAACAGATAAAGATATAGAAAAAAATCAAAAAACCTTAGAAGCTTTACAGTATGTACGATCAAGAGTCGATGTTATCAGTGATGATTATAAAAGTATCTTGTTTGACTATTACCAAAAAGAACTTATGGATAAACTTTTAGCTGAAATCAAAGAGAAAGTTTCTGAGTTATCTTTTGGTGTAAATACGCTAAAGGATGATTTACAAGGATATGAGGAAAGTATAACAAAAAGAAACAACTTAAACCAACAAAGAAGTTTTTTAACTTTTGTACTAAGTTCTTCTAAAAAGATGGACGATGATGAACTGCTACTTTGGGAAAAGATTCTACAACATCAACCATCACAAAAGTATCATGCATCTATCATCCGTGGAGCAATTACTGGAGATTATAGACTAAACATCAATCAATGGTTTCAAACACAAACAAAAAAAGAGCTTGATTTACAAACCAAACAAGCAGAGATATTGCACAACATCAAATCAAACATACCCTATACCAAAACATATCCTGATGCTTTTAAGTATACACTTATAGCTTTACTCTTTTCCATACTACTACTTTTTATGAGTATAAGAGCATTAAAAAAGCGTTCTTATGCCAAGACTGTTATACATAACAAACACATAGTAAGAAAAAACCCAAGAACAGATGAAGAGTTTGATATGCCACTATCAAACATGGCAAAACAGACAACATTTTCAGCCTATGGTAGTGATAAAAATCTTAAAACATTTAATCCGATGGAAGAGTTTTTAGTAAGTACTAAACATTTTATAAAAAGATCTGCAAAGAAAAAGATAACATTTAACTACTTTATAGATCCTACGATACCAACACTTTGCATAGGCGAGATTGATAAAATCAAAACAGCACTTGACCATCTTGTAAACTATGTTATAGCAACTTCAAAATCAAAAAAGACATTAAGGTTTAGAATAGAAAATATCGCATCAACCAAGTTTGAAAGTGCGATTCGCTTTTCTATAGAAGATGAACATAGCCAGTTTACCAAAGAAGAAAAAAGACAAATTTTAAGAATTGTCCTACAATCACAAAAAGACAAATCAACATCTTTTGATGACATAAAAGACGACCTAATCTACATCAATGAACTCATACACACTATCGGTGGTATCTTTAAAATAGACGACAACCAACCCAATGGTAGTGTATTTCATATCACTATCAACTTTAAAAAAACCGATTCCAATGAGACTTTAGTTAATTAAATTTTATTCTTCAAAACAACTTTTAGCCCTAACTAATATAGTTAATTTAAAAAAAAACATAAAAAATTAAATTATTTAAATAATTTGACACAACTTTGACACAACTTCATATTACTATTCAAACATCAAAGTAAATAAAAATTTTAGGAGATCGTTATGAAAAAGGTAATTGGTTATGGCTTATCCATATGTATAACAACATTGATGTTAGTCGGCTGTGGTACTGGAAGTGAAGGTGCTTGTTGTGAAAGTGCTGTTAAAAAAACTTCAAGTCTTATAGAAAAAGGGATTGTTGATGACAATGCTACAAAAAAGATAGAAAAGAAAGTAGAAGAAGATAAACCAAGAAAAGTTGTAACAGTACAACCTATAGCACCCGTAGCTATAGCGCATGCAAATGGTCAATACGACATGATTAAAACATCAAAATGCAAAAGTGTTACATTTGATGGCGATAGTAGTTATGACCCTGATGGAAATAGTGAAAACTTATCGTATGTTTGGACTAACTTGGATAAAAAAATCGTTAGCACAGATAGTTCGTTTAAGAAAAGATTTTCTAAAAAAGGTCTTTATGAGATGACACTTACAGTAACAGATGAGCAAAACTTAACAGATACAGATAGGGTTTGCATCTTGTCAGGTATATCAGAGATGTGTATGCCTCTTTGGGCTGATGCTGGAGAGAACATGGTTGTTAAGGTTGGTGAAAAAGTAACTTTAAAAGGTCGAGGTATCTGTAGAGATGATGTTGTCAAGTATAGTTGGAAAGAAGATAGTAAAGTTCTCTCTACCAAAGCAACTTTTGAGACAACTTTAACACTTGGAAAACATACACTAACACTTACCATAGAAGATATGGAAGGTAAAACAGCTACAACTACTGTGGTAGTAACTGTCACAAACTAGAGGAACCCTCCTCTAGTTTAACTTCTTAAAAAGCACTCTTGCACTCAGATTTTATAGCTCCTGGTATGGTTGCTATCTTCATAAATTGTCCCATTTTAAGTTGTGGGTAACTTACTGCGATGTAGTATTTTCCCGCTAAAGTTTTAGCTTTGTTCTCTTCTATTAGTATAGTGTATGGTAAAACAAGGGCATTTTTTGTACCTACCGTAGATACAAAGTTTGATGTTTTATCGCTTAGTTTATATCCTAATAGAACTCTACCCTCAGAAAGTTTTAGCGTAAAAGCAACATTTCCACTTGCTTGGGCTTTTTGTACCAGTGCTGCTGTATCACCTTTAGCAACTGTATCCATCTCTTTATAGTAAGGCATACCAAACATAAAGTGAAACTTTTCTAACTTACTAAACTTCATGTTATCTGATGAATCTTGTAGGTTTGAAAATGCTCCATTTAGTTTTGCTAAAACTGCCTCTGCACTTGTTCCATCATAATCACTTTGTAAAAATGCTTTTCCAAAATAGAGTGGATTTGTTATGCGTATCTCTCCATCTTTGCTGTTTATAAGCACTCTTAACACAGCTGCATGTCCACGATATTTTTTATTTGCCATAGTTTTTAAAGCATCGTTTGTAAAAACAACGGTGCTAAGTTGTCCTTGTGCATCTACAGCAAAACTTGTAAGTACTTCAAAACCTGCACCTTTAAGGGCTGATGTAACACTTGCTTCATCTTGTAAAGCTCCTACAAGATAGGTACTAACTTTTCCATTTTTAAGCTCTCCAGCTCCAAATAGGTTTAAACTCAGAAGCAACATAGTTGCAAATAAAACGAAAGTTTGTCGTCTAACAGTAGTAAATATATACATGGGAATCCTTTTAATTATAATAAATTATTATATCTTAAAGAGGATTAAGCAAGACTTAAATATAAGATAAAATTATACAAAAAACTTATGCAGTAAATAAGATTATTAATATTGAAAAAGATTATCAATATTAATAATCTTTTAAGAACTTGACTGATATAATTCTCTGATAAATTGATAATCAATATCAATAAAGGAATTTGATGAACAATATAAATGTCGTACTTGCAGGACAACCAAATGTCGGCAAAAGTATGCTTATAAATGCTATCAGCAACGCCAAGTTAAAAGTAGGAAACTTTAGTGGTGTAACAGTTGATAAAACTGAAGTAGATTTTAAATATTGTGACGAAAAGAGTTGCCGAGATTACAACATACATATAACAGACCTTCCAGGGGCTTACTCACTTACTGAATACACGATAGAAGAGAAAGTAACCAAAAGTTTTTTACAAAACGATGAGTATGATGTTATAGTAAATGTCGTGGACTCTACAAACTTGGAGAGAAACTTACTTTTAACCATGCAACTGTTAGAACTTGGAAAAAAAGTTGTTGTAGCCCTTAACATGAGTGATGAAGCTTTAAAAGAAGGTATCGAGATAGATGCTGTGCAACTTAGTGCCATCTTAGGTGTGCCATGTATCAAAACCAGTGCTGCTGAAAAGATTGGTATCCAAGAGATAAAAGAAGCTATCATACAAACCTATGACAAGTCGAAAACAGACTCTAAGGTTATCTATAGCGATACCATAGAAGAAGAGATAGAAAAGATTGTCACTTTTTTACAAGAGAAAAACTATAACTGTGATATAGAACATCAAAAATTAGCTGTAAAACTTCTACAAGAAGAGCCAGAGATGTATAAAAAGATGCATGATGAGCCTATCTGGATAGAACTGTTACCTATCATAAGGGGTTCGTTGGATCATATGTATCTTCACTATGAGACAAAAGATTTGGAAGAGATTTTTGAAGAGGAGAGACAAGCGTTTGCAAGAGGGGCTGCTTTGGAAGTGCAAAGTCTGAAAGCTCCTATAAAAGAGAACTTTACACAAAAAGTTGACAGTATTTTAATCCATAAGATTTTTGGTGTACCTATCTTTTTGTTTTTTATGTGGGCTTTGTTTCAACTGACTTTTGAAGTTGGTTCTATCCCGATGGAGTTGATAGATAAGTTTTTTACAGAACTAGGAAACCAAGCGATTCGTGTTTTTGGAGATGGTGAGGTAGGCTCAGTCATCGCAGATGGTATGATAGCAGGTGTGGGAGCAGTTGTGATGTTTTTGCCAAACATCATGATACTT
>JAUTBZ010154424.1:0-11444 GCA_032361785.1 Lepetodrilus galriftensis
GTGTGTGTGTGTGAGTGTGAGTGTGAGAGAGAAAAACAGAGCGACAGAGAACGGTTAGATATATAGATGGCTAGAATGAGGCCGAGAGGGTGATAAACAGATAGATAGATATGTAGGTAGGTAGGTAGGTAGAAGGAGGGAGGGATATATATATATATACATATATATATATATATATATATATATAGAGAGAGAGAGAGATACAGACAGACAGACATAAACATGACAGATAAAACAAATGGGCGGGAGAGACATATGAGAGAATAGAGAGAAAGAGAGAGAAAGAAAGAAAGATAGAAGAGAGATGTAGCCTGATAGAGGGGATGGGGAACAGAGAGGAGGAAGAGGAGAACAGATCTCTTCCGTATTCCTTAACCACGTAGGTGATTCCTAGTACGAATATATCCAGACCATCTGCCTGGTCCCTGTTGGACGCACATGTGAGATTTGTTTTGAAAGGCCTGTAGCACGTGTTGGGCATGTGAGGTAACAGCTACTGCTAAATGTCAAGAAATGAGCAATTGAATGTTTATGCGTAGTGTCAACCCAATGCAATAAAACAAAGGTCTATTTCTACCACCGTCACATAAACAGCGTATGCGGTTTAAAAGACACCGATGCATTTCACAATGTCGCTGGTTTATTTTCTCGCTTAAAATTTGATTCTTTTATGACAGTTGTGGCATTTCGTTTTGCAAATATTGACAATAAAAAGTTTGGGTTTGGTGGAAATAATGATGTGTGATATATAACAAATGCATTTGAAGGAGGGGAAATATATTGCAATTAATGTTGTGATGACGCTTGTGTGTTGTCGAAGATAATCTGTTATGGATTCGGTTCTGACAAGTAGGTATCGATTTTCTCTTGAACCGAACAATATTTAAGTTTCAAAATCACCCCGTCAGTCATGCATCTTGTTAATTAAAACGTGGATATACTTATTGTACTTTAACAGTGTTAATAAAAAAATATGTAATTCATATTCGGAAATTGTATTACATGTTCATCAATTATTTATGATAAAAAATATAATACTTTTTAATAACGCAATGTACATATATGTTCGAGTACTTGGCACATATGTTTATATGACATTCGTGTATTTATTTCGCGTGTAGCGATAACCCTTTACTCCTTTTAAAAAATATATATCTACGACCGCAGATAAATGTAAACTATTTCAAGTTGTGAATTGGTGTTTGTTTACAATTAATATATATCAATGTCAAACTGGTTTACCCGGTCAAAATATTAATATTGAAAGATATATTCGTTTTGGCGAGTTAATTTATATATTATGAATCTTGCAGTTTATGTTTTGAAATTATGTAAGAATCAAAGTGAAAAAAACCCGGGTTTACTGTTCTGCTTAATTAAATGAGATGATATGGTTATTTTAGTTATGTAAATCTAACAGAATGTATATGTAGAAGGGAATTATGATGTATCTGAGTCAATCATTAAAATTATTATCGACATGGTTGTGATTGTACGAACATGTAAACATGTTAATATTATGGAAACTATGGAAACAAATTTAGAAACATCGACATTAACAAAACAAATACATCATCATCAATAAGATTATCCGCTCTTAACAATCCTATTATTTATATGTTTACGGAAACTCGATAATCAGAGTTTTACTACAGGTTTGCTTTTCTTTTAATGTGATAGTGAAAACATATCGCAAAGATACAATACACCCTTGTCGACCGTTTCTAAATATTCCGTAACGAATTATTCTGTTTTGAGGAGTTTATCTGTCACTAAATAACCGTTGTTCTTGGAGAAACAAATCTTGTGCTGAAATCCTTGCGGTTCCTTCGACAACGTGTCACTCACCTCGGAACAAACCCATGGAAGATGTTAAATACTATCCGGAATTTGGCGCCGCACTGAATCCGTTGTGGGGTCTTATTAGCTCAATTTAATAATGCACTGACCTAGGGGTGAATTTCTTATTTTTCTGCGATGTCTTCCGGACCGCATTGCTACTCTGAGCGACAGTTTTAGACCATAGTTTGTTAGAAAAGGAGAAATAGAACTTTAGTATAATTATTTGTTAATTTGTTACATGTTTTTAAGTTTGGTTTCACTGGAGAGATAGTTTTCGTTTTATTTCGTTTCTAAATTTCGTTTCATATAAGAGATAGTTTTTGTTATAATTTCGTTTCATAAGAGACATTGTTTTTGTTGGTTAATTTATTATGCGATCGCTATAATTTTTTATATAATTAATATCAGGTTTAATTTTTCAAGTACTAAAGGTATGTGTAATTACGCATTTTTAATACTTTAAATTCTGATAATAATTCAGAATAATAATAACAATCCTAAGAAAAGTAGTAGTAGTAATAATGCTACTAATATATTACGAGTTTGTTATTTAAAAAAGAAATACATTGTATTTTCATCCATTATAATGTTTTGGAACATACATCCTATTTGAACTTTTCTTAATATCCATGTTAAGCATCGTCATTTTTTCCTGTTTTGTTTTCTGAACCAATACGATCCGAGTTAAAAAGTCATACGACATCACATTCAAACGGATATCGATTATGTAATATTCGTTCAATTTGAACTAACTGGATGTCTTTCAATACAGATGCCTTCATCTTCAAAGACGCGATAATGAGTATCTAACTCCGGTACGAGTAATAAATAAACCAAAGATTCGTCCTAGCCGACTACGGACTATCGATTTTAGCATTTTCTTGTATTGTAAACGAGATCTAGCGTCCGCATTAATTATGACTGATGTTCCTTCGTCGATAATTGATTGTACAAGCTATAGATTTACTGTAAATGTGATTTTTTTTTATGTTTGTGAAGTGTAGGTTTGGTCTTTCGTTCCTGTTGAAGCAAGTAAATACATGTAGCGCCAAACTTATTGTTTTTTATTTGACGGTTATATTACTCATATAGGATTGGTATACGCGATTCATTTGACTTCCCGTGTACAATTATTTATATTATTACTAATGTTTATAGTAATATGATACATGTTATGTAATAAAATAGGGTTGTTTACAATTCGTCGTTAAATAAATAGATTTTATTTTTGGTATCGATTTATTTTTGTAAGTTTAGAAATTATAATTTGTTTGGTTGCTGTGTATATTTGTATTATAAAATTGTTGCCGTTTATTGTTAAACTTTTATAATAATATAGAATTCTTCCTGGACAATGCAGTGGAACTGTTTCATTCATTCCACGCACGGAGACAGTACTTATACAGACAACCAACTAGAAAAACTGTCATAAAGTTGTTACAACTTTCCCCATGTGATAACATTGTCAGGACTAACTAACTAGTGACTAGGGGAAGTTTACGCTATCGGGGGAGTGGAGGGAGGAGGGGAGAGATGAAGGGGGGAGGGGGGGGGGTGGAAATTAAGCAATGCTATTCTCCGTACAACTCAATTTGACTATCGCGTTACCGTGTTTAATTGGACCTTGGGCTGCTTTACTGCACGTTTTCATTCTGAGTTGATAGTCGAGGCAGACATTGCGAACTTATCAGCTCGTAATAAGTGGTGTGATTGTGTTCCTTCTCTGTGTATATACTGGTCCCGGAGGCGTGATGCGCTGCTCTCTACCTTGCCGTTACTGTTGACTCCCCCTGAATGTGTCAATGAGTATGAATAATAAATAGCTTCTTTGGATGCAGTACTTTGAATGAAAAGCATACAGGGGCGGTATTCATATTCAGTATTTTAAAAGGAACTATCAGTGTTGAATTCAGTATATTGTGTCAGTGTTTGGGATAATGCTGATCTAATTAAATGTACTTTAAAAAAATATATGAATAGATATTTTTGCCTCTTGTATTATATTCAATACGTGGTGTGGTTTACTTTAATTTGAATTGACACCACGTCCAGAATGTTTCCTGGTATTTTAATTTGTCAAAAAATAGAAAATTATCTTTTCAATATTGTTTTATTACCCGCTCCAATATGTTAATCTTGATTAAAATGTAATTTAATATTAACGATGACACAATCTCAAAGTGAGACTTACCGATGTTGTATAATAATACTGATACCCCCGTTTTACAATCAATTGTGAAAATTTGCGTATCGTTTAGATTCTGTGTCATTAGCAATTGTTATTGATAGAACATTTCTATTTTCAGGTCTTGGTCCGGGCGAAAATCCGGAGCGAGCAGGTGAAGTGTTAGACAGGGAAGGTTACCAGCATCAAACCCCTAGGCAGAAGCGAGTTCGAACCTCATTTAAACATCATCAACTGAGAACGATGAAGTCATATTTTGCTCTCAACCATAACCCAGACGCAAAGGATTTAAAACAACTAGCTCAAAAAACGGGTCTCTCAAAAAGAGTACTCCAGGTGAGATCATTTTAATCCAAAATACAAATTTTAAATGTAAAAACGAAATAGCACATTTAAGCCTACTAACGCATATAGCGCCATTTTAACAAACTAGTTAAAAAACAGAGTGTCCTAATGTAAATTTTAAAATACGCGAAATTGCACATACTAACGCATATAGCGCCATTTTAACCGCCGGGTAGTTCAAAAGTTCCCCGTTTTTAATCTCACTGACATTTTTTTAATGAGGACGGTAACTCCAAAAATCAACGTTTAAATTTCTCAAGAATTGATACAACTCGAAATTCAATGAAGCCGCAGTTTATCAAGGATTGTTTACTCGAATTCAATAAACAGAGCGTCTATAGGGGCCACTTCAGACCTTTGTGAACGGAAACACGTGACAAGAGGCCGAGGTGCATTGCGGGTGCGGACGGGAGACAAGAGGACATTGTGAGGGGCTAAGTCCCCAAAACAAGTCGTGCAAAAACGACCAAAAAATTCGGCGGTGTTCTCCAAAAGTCGGAATGAACCGCGCTCATTTGTTTTGCCGTTGTTGCAGACCACACAGGCTTATTCCCAACCGAAACACGTTTGCTTAGCGTAAATGTGGATGTTTGTCCAGTATCGTTTTCCACCTACCCCGTCCGTTATGTACCTGCAGGTGAACGAGGAGGGTCTGAGAAGGGTTCCTTGCGCCCCGATGGGGTTTTCTATGGCGGTTTTGTTGGGCGCCACTTTTGTCATTGTTCTCAGCGACACCTTTCGGTGTTTACCAAGAGAGAAAGACTTGACTAGCTTTCAGGTTCATTGAAACTCGCCGGCATGGCTTTTGATGAATATATACTACAGTCCATCGTGAGAGAGGGTGAGATGTTATGGTCACACTACACGCTCATGCAGTTTACATTCATATGCATTTTCTTCGTCGATCCCGGAAGTTTTTGTAATAGATATTGTTTTAAAAAAAATGTATTTTAGAAATAGAATATGATGTATTAACAATATCCATTTTAAAAATAAAAATAATATTTTCTGGCAAGTTACAATATAGATCCATATGGGTTTAATGCATGTTTGATCACAGCAGTTATTCTTAATGTTTTCTTACGGGTTGGTATAACAGCTGTATACGGGTACGAGGCCGTGGTTTGATCTTTGTTTCAGCCCACAACCACCGCCTCTTTTCTTACGAGATGGGAGGGTTAGCACTTAGGGTTTATGTACCCCTATGGGCCCAGGTTCTTCAAATATTTACCGCCCCTCTTACAATCCAAAAATAGATTTCCAGTCGTTTTTGACACGTTCCTAGTTTTATACACACTTGTCCTTCAACTCCGCGCATCGCAGGCACGTTATTCTGTTTACATTTTTTCTCGCCCTATGCTGGTAACTTCAATGAGCAATTCAGACTGCTGCACCGTCACACTCGAAAGTGTCATGTAGTTTCAGAAAAATGTGAAAAGGCTGAGCAAACCTATATAAATATCAGAAACGAAAATTGAAAAGGTAGTGCGCGGAGCTTATTGATACAAAGGTGTATTCATGTTTCCCTTGAAAGGCATCGTGTAGAAGACTGTGATGGAAGCCTTCCAAAGGACCCCAATGTATGCGTAACTTCTTCGGAAGTATTCAATAGTTCAAATAATATTAAGTAGGCTATTTACTGACTCGTTGCAGTTCATAAGGTTAATCTAGGGTATAATTGCTGGTCCGTTTATAACGCCACATGGATATAGCGCTGATGATGGTATCAGATTTCTTGTTTTTAATAAACGTCATCAAGCATAATCAGCTGATGTCATGCGTTTTACGGAATTATTACTTGCATAAACATGCAATCACAAAATGTTTCTATATTTCAGGTGTTCAGAATATCGAAGTATTCAATATTGTAACCATAAAATGTTTCTATGTTTCAGGTGTGGTTTCAAAACGCACGTGCAAAATATCGAAGAAACCTCCTAAAGCAGCAGGATTCCGACAAAGGCAACACGAACTCAGTCGGGAGTCCGAACGGAGACAAGGCGAACGATTCCCACGACCAATCTTTAACCGACCTCTCCAATACTCACTCTCCAGCTTTGTCGGATATCAGTTCTAACGGCTCCCTGTCGGACATCCAGACACCCGCCTTGGACAACGACGGCGGAAGTAACAGCATTTCCGATCTGTTCTCCAGTTCAATATCGTCGATAAACTAATTTTATCCCTTACGGTCCCCCACCGACGGAGATTATTTGAAGTCATGATATATTTTGCTATTTATTGAGTAACTGTAAAACTGGTCACGTTTGTATAATTCGTTGTATAATATGTTTGTGTTTGAACGCCGTTGCGAGAAGACGGATGGTACCAAAGGTCCGAGAGTATGTGCTTAGCGGACGCGGTCATAAACAACATTCAGTTTTCACTGCGAATACGTAGAAAGTGCTAACAATGTGAAAGATGAACAACGGACCACGTGCTATTTATTTGGCATATGCATCGGAAGAAGTCTATATAAGTGCTCGAAAACATTGCAAACCTGAATTGTGAAGACTTTTATACAACACACGAAGCTCATCGTACAAATAGCTGTACAGAGCCCGCTGTACGTATGGCTGTAGAAACACTTGGCGTGTCACACCCACAGTGGAGGAAGAACACTAACTGCTCAAATATGCGTGCACGTGCGTGACATGCCTTGGGAGAGCTACCATCATCTGTCTACCGTTCGGTTGGTTTTCAGCCACCAGAAATGTGTCGTGAATAAGCCAAGGCTGCGGTTTCTTTGTATTTTTGTGGATACATCGAATTAAATCAGACCGTGGAGCTTCTCTTTGAACTGATCGCAAGCATATGTAACTGTGGTGCATCTACTCACAAGATGGCCGCGTGCCCCTGAGTTCCTGGTTGATACAAAAATCAGAAACACATTTCACGGCGAACTGGCAACAACTGCGAGATGAGGGGGACACCTTTTAAAAATCAAGGAACATTCCATTGGGCTGTATAAATAACAATTACATTATTATCAAATGATGACTACTGTGAAGAATAAATAACTTGCTGTAATGTACAAGTTTATGGCCCTACATTTCTACGCTTCTTTTTTTTTTGCAGCAAATTGTTATGCCACAATTTTATTACTTTTATTCATCAGTTCGTATATTTACAAGAATACATTTATTATGTGCACATATATTCCTCTGTACGGATATGTTTAGAAAAGATTGAATACGGAAAGTTATATTCTTTTGCGGAACTGGGTACTTTTCGGGAAAGTCCGTGTGCGTGTGGGTGAAAATTGTGGAGGAGAGAGAGAGAGGTGGAGAGATAGTGGTGGGCAGAAACAGAAAGAAAGAGAGAAAGAAATAGGTAGGGAGAAAAGATAGAGAAACAAAAGAAATAGTGTTCTTGCGCACGCGCGTGAATGAGTGTGCGCGGAGGTACACATTATGTGGGTGAGAGGGAATAATCTTTTTTAGAAAAGCAGGCGTGAACGTCGGACTGGCTCACAGATGGGTGTGCGTACGTTTGGTACAGAGGTAACACGGGCAGGGGGAACTATTCGAGGAAGCTACACGGTGCTAACAGTATTACCTTCCCTTGTGGTGTCCACATTTTCAGCCCAGAGAGCACGCAGGTGCACCGTTTGCCTTGGCGCAACATGACGCCATCACGATGTCTATTTTTAGAACAGTATTATCCAAATTAAAGAACCAGAATTAGTTTACTAGTATTGAGGCAAGCAAACTGGATATCATTAAAATGTTCTCGACGCTCTCAAATCCAATATGAGACCATAGCGCTCTCGTAAGTGCACGATCCCCATGTATTAGAGATCGCAACGAGAGTCCTTATTGTCTCGTAGTAGATATGAGAGCTTCGAGAAACGATACCCTGGTTATTGGTTTTGTTTATTCACTAAATTGAATCATATTTCGTTGCGTGTTACCCATTTAAAGGTACTTTTACTTTAATTGGGGTTAGGGCCGTTTTCAAGATTCATGGTATTATTTTTAAATTATAATGAATAGTATAAACTTAACGAAACTAGTGGTCATAATATTATGTTATTCAGAAGACTGGCTCCTATATAGCTGCTCTAGTGTTGCACACGTCCTTCTTGCCGAGGGATTAGGAGCAACATATTGCAGACCGAACCGTTTGGAAGGTAACGAAAGTTACGTTTGTAAATTACGACGTCTAAATGCTCAAACTAATCGTGTAATTAGAAGAGGTGAGAAAGACCAATAGAACTAGAAGACCTCAAACCGGCTGCAGCTCATTAGAAGCATGTAAAGAACAAGCGGGAGGACAGCATGATTTTTATTGGCCGATATAAACAGCTGACGTATCGTCTGCTATTTCGCTCTTGGGCGTGGTTCCGATACCAGGGACATTTTTATGATGCACTTTGCACCTTAAGCTGTCGTCTGCTCCGAGAATGGCGATTCCTCCCGACATGTGGAGCTCACATTTTTATCGAAGTAAGGAGTATCGGGTGTTATTAAACAAGATTTCTCTAATAAGTGACCTCGACTTTACCTTTGAGGGGAGATAACTCTCGATAATTAGCGCCGTGTTTGGTTACAGACGTTGAACCTTGGCCTTGCTCACCTTCGCAAAGATTGCCCCAAGAAATATTGATATATTGTTCGTACTATGGCGTAGTCAGCGGAGATGACTGGCATAAATGGACCATCATCGTGTGAGACGCCATTTTAGCATTTAACTACATGGAAGTATAATATATTTAGCATGCAATCTATTGGAGGGACACTATATATATATATATATTGTCTCTCCAATAGATTGAGTCCGAGGCCTCCCGGAAGCAAAAATGTCTATATCATTATTCTAATTGACAATATCAGCCAATCACATTTCTCAAATTATTTGCCCCGATACAATGCACGTGCATATCGTGCTGTCGGTGACGCTTCCTCTTCATCAACGTTAAAGCAACGTTGCTCCGCTTTGGCAGGTGATAGGTCGGAATTTTATCAGCTTTAATTGATATGTCAAAAAGCTACAGATATTAATCATTGGCCAGGTTAACATACAGGCTACGTATTTTCAACACTGTTGAGAAGTATAGATCTTTTCTGCCACTCTCTTACTATCCGCTCCGAATGCCCCGTGACTGATAAGAATGATTATTTAGATCATGTCTCTTAGGTTCGTATGATTTCATCTCCGTGCAGAAGCATTGCCTCGTCGTAGCTTACCCAGCAAGTTAATAGACAGGCGGAAATATACATCTGTGTATGAATTGATATGAATATTTACGCGGGAAGAACGCTTTCATATCGTTTCCTCTTTCTGCGAGTGTTAAAGAGCGAACCGCGCACCTGACTAAATGAGATCTAAATATGGCAGCTATCTAGGAATTCCGATCCATGTTCGTCTTCCGGTTCAGGTTTTATGCTGACAACTGTGACAACCCTGGTATTGCGGATCCAATATGGCAGCCATTGCGAAATTCCTATACTCTCTCACGGAGAAGGATTTGGGCATCTGTTTTCGTTTATCTAACAATCTGGGTGCCATTTTGGAAAACAGTTTAGCCAAACAGAAAGAGTATGGGCGCTGGCTGTTGGATAGTGTACGTGATTCGGCGTTTTATTTTAGATTTACCTATAGGAGCTGTTTCGGATTAATCTCGTTCCACATTTTACCACTTTTAAGAAATTATAGTCACGCGTCGGTCTCGCATTTACCAGAGGCAGCTGATAAGTAGAACGTCTGATCTATTAGTCGATAGATACATTTAGCAAGGATACAATCCAGCAAGACACCACATTCCAGACCGGAGCTTTTTAATATGGGACTATAAATGTAAATTTAAACATGTCGTATAGAATTGTAGCACTTAATGTTAATGCTACGCACCTGGATGATTCATGTTTTCTGTATGATTTCAAGTACTCTTATATACAACCTTCCATTTTCAATACTGATATTAATTTCAATTGATAATTAACACTACTAAAATTGATAATGGTATTTGCTGATGGATTATATTATAATATTTCCCGTATTTAAAAAATATATATTAACCTGGAATATATGTGCACACATCATTCAATTTGATATTTTAGAGTATATCTCCTTACTACTTGTTGTTGGATTTTAATATTGATGGATTTTACTATTGAGAATATTGTTTATTAAACTGTATTAAATGTGAAACCACCAATTTCTATAAGAGCTGTATTGTACATAATTTGTATTAAGAAACATGTATAATTATGATTATTAATTTTCTTGATATTTGTACTTTGCAGAGGGGGGTTATTGTCATGTTGTGTGGCGATAATACAGGGGGTAATTCTGTAGAATTAATACATGAAAAAAAGTATATGTAAAACGTCATTACGTATTTTAATGTTCTAACTATTAACAGTACAGTTCAATTAATAATTTTTCAGTGAATGTATAGAAGATAATTTAACTGTAAACTGCAGAAAATCGTTCAATGAATTAAATTATCGAATAATTGTGTAAAACGTATTTTAATGTCCAAAGAACATGAATGGTCTAAGTATAGTGATTCCTGTCTCATGTCGTCATCAGTTTTGTTGTTCTACGTCATTACATCAGTGCATTACTTTAAGTCAGTGTGGCTTGGACTACGCATCGTCTGTTATACTTTTATGACGAATTCTTTACAGTTTATTGACTGTACATACATCGAATAAATAAATATGTTTAACAGATAACGTTTTTTTCTTCTTTTATAATTCTATGATGCAATTGAGTGCGGTGGCAAATACTTGTGAAAGGTGAATTTGCTGACAAGCTCATTCTCAAAGTCCTGGGGAATATGAAAAAACTACGACGTGTCCCTGGATTCAATATCAACCGGAGTGTGTTCGATCAGCACAGAGTTGAGTAAGCCGCTGAGCTAAACTGGTTCCCTGTACCATGTACGATTCACACGACTCGTTAGACAATACCTAGTTTGGTAAGCCGCTTCTAAGCAGCTCACAAGCCTTTGCTACTTTAAACGCACCACAATCTATTGTAATTCTCTATACTTCTGTTCTACTACGTTATAGTCTGGGCTCCGTTGCTCGGGCTATCGTTTCTCGAAGCTCTCATATCCACG
>JAUTBZ010154435.1:0-11444 GCA_032361785.1 Lepetodrilus galriftensis
TCGTTTTATATATCTATTTTCAACATATATAATTGATTAGAAGCAACTTGTTCTGGCACCGAAGAAATCCTTTAAACGAAAATGCATTTCTGAACCCAAGTTTACAGATAAGTACATATGTAATGTTACCAGGGAAATGCACGTGCATTGAGCCGACTATCAAATATATATGTATTGAATTTTGTGGAAGTCTTCGATGGAATTACCAAGTCAACATTGTGTACTTTTTGGTTTAAACAATATTTATTTTCATAATAAACATAAAAATTGTGTACTTTTTCAGACCCGTCTTACTGTACTGTTCACACTGCAGAATGTATTATTATTATTATTATTATTAATGTCTGAGACAAGATTGTGGTTTCAGCGGAAAACAAGTCGTGGGGCTGTGGGGACCAATAAATCCACCCCTGACAAATATATACCGTAGATTTCTGTAGTTGTGCAGCATGCCATGGTTAATAAGGCACCTCTGGTTGGCTCCAGCAGTCAAAAGGTTAAAGACAAAAAGCGACAACAGATGGTGTATCAGGCTTTATTACACAAGTAATGAAAACTACAAAGGTGTATGGCTGGCTCTGTATCTATGAGATATTCATTGACAAGTTTTACTTAGCTCAAGGTACGGTAGCACACTTTTCATGAATTAAGACACCATAGGCAATTGAAATCCTTCGGCTGTTTCGTGTAGCAAAGAGAACGCTGATTGGGATGACCACTCTTTACGCGATCACGGTAACAAATGTACAAGCACTGGTGTAATAATGAACTAAACTCTGGGTCTGTGTTCAACAAAAGCGAACGATCAAGAGATCTCACAACAGAGAGAAAGTCTCGAGACAGAATTGTTTAATATCGCACAAACGCTTGCCACAAGCGCAATAGTTATTTTTTTTAACCCATGGCAGTTGTTGAACACGCCCCATTTATTTGTGAATAAACAATTTGTTAGTATATTGTACAGGCTGGGTTCAAACCCGAGATCATTGCCTCTTAATTAACCCTCCCCCTGCTGGATTAGGCACATATACTGCTCTTAAGGGCATCTTTGGTTGCCTTCAGCAGGGAGAGGGTTAAGTCTGAATCTGCCACTACTCTACCATAGTATGTAGGTTAACAAGTACATATTGTAATGGTATACTAACTTACTGGGCCAATAAAATGAATCTTCACAACCAAATACAAATAATACTGTTTGCTCGTCGCCATTGTTAGAACATTTAATAGCATGTACAAGATTACACTGTCAGAACTGTCATGTATTATATACATCTCCCTCTGGGAAGAGTAGAACTAGACTAGTAGGTTGTGTTGCCTAGGAAAGATGGTGCGATATATAGTATAGAGAAAGGTAAACTAAACAAATGATTACAAAAAGTCAGGGTACCATTTCACAAAGCTCTCTTATCTACTATGAGTGTCTCAGAGACCATAGCACTCGAGTAACGTTTTCTTGCGATTGGAAACTTCCGAGAATTCTATGGTTTCAGTGGATAAGAGATCTTCATGAAACGATATCCATAATTTCAAGAGTGGGTAGCAAACAATTGTGACTACAGCTAGCCTAGGTGCAGGGCGCTGTTCTGGAATGATACCACCCACACCTACAGCTTCTATCTGAAAACAAGCCCACTTTCTCAATAGCATCGCATGATAGTAAAACTAATTGAAAATAATTTCCCAATGTACTGTATTCAATGTAATCATATTAATGGCACTAGAGGAATGGAGGTTTGGGTTGATGTTACTTGACGCAGTGGTTAAAATATGACATTTTATAAGTTACAGTGTACTTCCAAACTAAGGTTCTGGGAAACGTTCTAACGATCGTAAGACAATCTTAGCGATTCTTATAATATGGGTACGAACTGTTCTTATGCTAAGAAGTTTGTAAGTACGTTTCGAGAATAGACCGTCTGATCATTAGCAAACATTAAAGAGTGAAGAGATTATTATTTTTAGAAACATGGCACTATTTTTTACACATTGCCCTTGACCTTTGGTATACATGTTTACTGCAGTAATTCTCAAAGCACAATAAGAATTTAGTTTATCATTGTATGTGTGCAATAAACAAATTATAAATCTTTGAGTGAATAAATATTAACTACAATCATTTACAGTTACGGTTCCCTTCAATTTAATATCTTATAATTTTCTGCATCAGCCATCACAACCAGTAATTAAATATACTAGCATCAGAATATTTCTTGGTTTCACGTAACGTTATTTCTGTAAAAGATTACTACCGAAATTGAAAGTGTCTTCGCAAACTTGGGTGTCATGTGACTTACAAATAAGCAGGTCAGCTGAGCATACATACACTGGACACTGGACAAGCAGATATCAGAAAACACAAGACTAGCTAAGTGAATACAAACTGATACATAGACATGAAAAATGCATCGAATAACAAAATCAATGTTATCATATAGTATTACCGGTTTTGATCATACTACTTGTATGCTCACTAATTATAATACATGAGTAGCCCATGGCTACTATTGCTATAGTAACAACAGCCAACTACTTGACACCATTCTTACAAAGCTGCAGTCACTGAACTGTGGTGTAGCTGTGATGTAGTGTAGCTGTGATGTAGTGTAGCTGTGGTGTAGTGTAGCTGTGGTGTAGTGTAGCTGTGATGTAGTGTAGCTGTGATGTAGTGTAGCGTAGCTGTGATGTAGTGTAGCGTAGCTGTGATGTAGTGTAGCCGTGATGTGTAGCTGTGGTGTAGCTGTGATGTAGTGTACCTGTGGTGTAGTAGTGTTGTAGCTGTGGTGTATATATACAATGAATCACAGAAAGAAAGTCAGTCGTCATACAGTGCAACTATTTGCAATAATCAACAATGCTGTATAGCGAGGCAGAATGGTATAATGCCACAATCACGCAGTGGTCGCAGCGGAAATATTTCACCCATACCTGTGACCAATAATGCAGTATAGTGAGGCAGAATGGTATAATGCCAAGGATAGCATGATATAATGAGGCAAATGATAAGATGAAATGACATATCGCACCCTGCTGTTAGTTACCCTCCTGTTAGTTACCCAGGAGAAATATTTTCCACAGTAGAAAAATACTGGTTCTCATAGCAGGAATAAAATCCTGACATCTCTAGCCACCGAGTTGTGCACCGTTAGTTTGATATTCCTCTCGCCTTCCCCGCTGACCAGAAGCTGCTTTATATATGGGTGGCGAGGTGAAGCTTCCCTCGACAACACGCGTATTAAAAGTAGCTTATGGTCCACAAGGAAGGCTAGAGGTATCTGGAGCCAGTGTGCCAAATGTAACGTACGTTAACTTGTGCTGCTGTTGTCAGTGACAGTGTTAATTTACTTGTGCTACCCTCTGGCGATGTCCAATGGCCACATACGTTAACACTGTCACAAGACTCTCAAGGCCAGAGACAACGTAGTTACCTACAGAGCACTGGCTCCAAATCTCACCGCAATTATTACTGTCGATTGTCATAAATAATATTGTCTTTAATCACAGGATTGGTTTTGGAACAGTCACCACTCAAGAATGAGGTCAAGACGAGACATAGACATACGAGAAACTGGGGCCGTATTCTCGAAACTTCTTAGCTAAGAACTTCTTAGTGAGAAAATATCTTTTCAATAATTAACATGAGCAGAAACGCAGTTAGGCAAATTCTTAGTACTTACGAACTTCTTAGGACTTACGAAGTTTCGAGAATACGGGCCCTGGTTAATAACCTGTTGTAATATCATTGTTGTAATACGCCTTGTAACAGTCATGTGCTACTTGATAAATCTAAAAATAATTTCAACATGGTTTGTCACACCCAAATGTAACGGCAGAATTTTAGCACCATATCTGGAAATGCTTGGGCATAATCCTAGAAATAATCATCTTTGAACGCCACACGAAATTAATCACATAATGTTCAGTTATATTCCCTAGAAGCAGAATGTATAGAGAACAAATCACACACTCGGGCATTTACATACAAGCAGTAAATGTAATAAAACACAATCACATAATCCAGCGATTCACTTACACACATCCAGTGTAGAAGACAATAGTGGAAGACGTAGTTATTAAACATATAACTTACAAAAGTGCAGGTCTGTCGGATAATAACATTAGTCACAACACCCGAAACATTAAACGGAAACTATCGACACGTACGATAAGCAGCGTTAAACAGAAGAGTAAATCACAGCGAAGTACACTGAGCACTGGTAACTTCTGACGCGCACAAATACGGAGATAGCGAAGCGCGTCTAGTTACTACGGTAACAACAGGGAGCTGAAGCACGATCAGACACGTAGACAAATGAAATGGAAAAGTCAAACCGGAAGACTGTGTACAGATAAGAAATGACAATGCGTATATTATCCAGGGTTAGAAGTTCCCACTCGCCCGATCCATTTCTCCTAATGTTAAAGGTGTCCTACGGACTAGTAGAAATGTTGTGTTTTATTGTTTGTATCATTATTCGGGCGAGTGCGTTTTAACATGAAGTTCTATGTTCTATGGATCAACGGACTAGAACGAGATGAACTGAGGTTTAGCTGGTTTTGTATCTGATAGCACACGTGCTGGACACAACATCAACAATGAAGTGACGCGTGAGGCAGGAATCCTATGATATTTAATTGGTTTCTTAAAGCTGCTTTCAGTGTTAGTTTACTCACATCACGGTCTCGGTACTCACATAACGGCATGTATGGTTTGTGTGCTTATGACCAGATTTCCACCACATGCGATACGTATAATTGATGAAGATTTGAGATCTTAACTTGTGATGTGAATGTACACCTATACACAATATTTGGCGTTGAAACAGACTGATGACAATGAGCCAATGATGAGACAAAGTTATGGCCGATACCTCTTGGTGTACGCTGATGACAAGTTATAGTATTTTTTTTTCTAACAAGAAATATAAAGAAAAAAATAAACCCTGTTATCAATGGTTATATAAATGGTGAATTTACAAAATGAAAACTTGGTGATTATCAGACAATGATCACCCCCCAACCAATGAATGTCTGTTAACATTTAATACGGTCAGCGATTTCTAGTTGCCCCCAAGTCCACGTCCATAATAAATATAAAAATAACGTCCAGGGAAATGTAGCTCACTTGACAGAACGACTACTTGCTATATGTTATAATGATAAGTGAATTCGTTAAACTTGACAAGCTTCTTGGAATTTAATGTAATGTTGACAATATTCTTATCTGAAACATTTAGTGGTAAGAACTCGAAATATTTTTTTTTAAGAATTAAACAAGTAAGAGGTTGTCCTACCACTAATAAACAGAGCCATGGATTATCACTGGAACTGCTATGGAGTGGAGTTTTGTCAACCTCACAGCGGTGGAAAGCTTGATGGAAGTACAAACATGATTGAATGTATCTCAAGTGAATGTACTTTGGATTTATAGCTAAGAACTAGTCCAAAACAACCATAAATATCTGTGATATTATGCCTTTAAAAAAATATGTTTTTATTATTATTATTTAATATTATTAAAAATTATTAAAAAGTTGGTTTTAAAAATGAAGATAAAATATAATAAACAATTATGGATTTCCCTCGCGTCATTAGTAGATGGATTCCGATGAGAGTGGCGCCATAGCCATGCATGCGTACACTAACGAGACTGAATCACGTCGGTAGTTATGGACAAGTTGAAAGTTATGTCTGCACACAAACCCTGTGGGTAAGTGAGCCGTGCTGCCTGGACCGATTGGACTGATCAAAGACTGACGCAAGACGGCAACATTCAGTTCTCAAGACCATAAAATCCAATAATGAAGTTCCATGATACGAACATATTAAAATTGTCTTGTCACTCCAGTAACCACAGCAACATTAACTCAGTCACATGACCACAATATTCAGATCTACACATCAGCACATGTACATCTCGACAGAGACAAGTTTTAAATTCCAGGAATTTTGACTGGAAGTAAACTATCTATAGACCTGGTGTCAGATTATCAACATCGACTAGACAGTCGGTGCCACCAGAAGTTCACAACGCCAAGGTCAAATCTTTGATTAAATAGTGTTGATTGAGGAATCTTCATATGTGTCTGCGCAAAATGCACAATCGTCATAATTCAAAGAAGAAAAAAAATACAGTAATTCTATACCATCATCTTGTGCACTGCGCTCACATAATCTACAACAATCGCTCCAATTCTTAAATTTTCAAAATATTTTCGTTGGCAAACACGCTAATTAGAGGTCAAATCTGATAAACATTCTAATCAGAAGGTCAAATCTGACAACACATATTCTAATAAGGTCAGCTCCCTCCTAACACTGTCAGCTCCACACAGGAAGTACATTAGCAGGAACAGTCTTCATTTCCTCGTCCTCTCAGAACGTCCAGAAAGTTCACGGTATGTTGGATCACACTTTCCCGGATCGCTCAAGTTAACCCCCTCAACTCTATCAGCAACTAGAAGTGCCTTAGTCAGAGCAGTGTTCAGTAGTGAGAGGGTTAAAGCAACTCCAGTGACCCGGATCCTAGATTGAAGCGAAGGAACAGCTAACCCTAGCACCTGACCACAAGTACTGTATAGGCCGCGCGTCCCACACGCCGTAGCAGATACACAGTTCCCACGAAGGCTTTGGCTGTACTGGAAAGCGTCTTAATGGGAATTGGCGAGTCTCTTCACAGTATTGGCGAGTTTCCCCCCTGATATTGCCGAGTTTCCCCCCAATATTGCCGAGTGTCCCCGCCCTCCAGTATTGGCGAGTTTCCCCCCTAATATCAGCGAGTGTCCCAACGACGTCTCTTCAACACATCCACAAACTGCCACTCATTCGTCACGCACCACCAGACATCTCGACCACCAACGTCTACTTCCTGCGGACGACAGAATCGGCGGTGTTGAGGCGCTGTCGAGGACGCTCCATGTAGCGCACCATACCGTCGCCGGTGTTCAGACGGGGCCGGGGGCGCTCGCCGAAGATGTAGCGGCCGGTGTCGGTGATACTTTCCGCCAACGCCTGCATGTTTGCCGCCATCTGACTAGGGTCTGCGGGCGTCGCCTGCAATGTGATTGGTCCATAATGCTGTAATGTGATTGGTTGAAAACAGTTCTGTGGGATAATGGGTCAGTATGGTGGTGTTACCTCTGGGGCCAAGATAGCAAGTGTTATCATGGAATGACCAGCTGGTAAAAGTACAGAGATAATGAAATGAAAGCTGCATAGCACTGGGTGGACTTTCGGTAATACAAACCATTCATATTTTATTCTAGAACAAGTTGGGAACATTAGTGGTTTCAATAGTGGTTTCAAACTTGTCTATATATTTTCCTAATTTTACCGTCTCTTGTTGATACAACTTTGTAGATGAAAGTATGATTTATGCAGGTCTTTTGACTCTTTACTTTTGCTACTCTGCCACCTACTTCCGATTCTACTGAAACCACTGAAACATTTAACTAAAATAAATACATTATTTTGAAAGGATTATGTTGATAAACTCTCCAAATTGTGCTACCTCATTTGTGTGGCCATTATTACAGTAAATTTTCATTGTACAACATTGTACATGCCTGGAATTTGATGAACTGTGTGTAACTGTAACAACATTGCATGATCCCCTGTAACATGTAACCTAGTGGCACGATCCGCTTTCGAAAACTAATCTATTTAGTCTAGATGTTACGCAAACAGCATTCAGGAACGAGAATGGGAAATTTTGATTTCAGCTGAAACGGCCGAGATCCAGGGGCCACAGTCCTACGAGATGGAACCTAGAGTATTTAAGAGTTACCTCCTCTTCATCGTCTTCCTCCGTGCTGGATGACCTCCGACCCGGCCACATGGGAACGGAGATGGGAACGGATGTGGAGAACAGGTTCAGGTTATTGTGATCGCCGTCTTCTCCTGCAGTACGGATACGCTTTCTGTCGTATTTACCTGGAAACACAGAAGCAGAATGAGGCTGTGGAACAGTGGGTAATTGTTTCGTAGAGAGGACTTTAACCCTCTCCATGCTGAAGGCAACCAGAGATGACCTAAAGAGCAGTGCCTGTACAGTCTTTCAGCTGCAATACATTTTGTTTCAGACAATTGTCCCGAATGACTGAGTAAAAGAGTTTCGTACATTTTGGTAATAATATATGTATCTTAAACATGCCAGTTCGGACATTTGAAAAATAAATCGGCAAATTAATCCAGCAGGGAGAAGGTTAAATGTAATGAGCCCCGATCAGAGTTACACCTATTCTTTAACAAGGGTGAGTCAGATAAAAATAAAAATAAGTTAGATGATAACAAAAGCTGGCTCATCCAGGTCAGGCATTTGCAGTAATGGCCGCCCAGTTCCCCAGTGTTTTTTAAAGTACAATTTCATTTTCAAGTTCAAATTTTATATTTGGAGATTTGTGAACAAGGCATCGAATCGAGCATGAAATCGCATTCAAAATGTTTCATGATCTCGGTGCCAGGCTTAAAACTCAGGGATTACATAATGTCTCGCTGTAGGAACAGGGCCGCACCAACTTGTTCTCGGACTACAGCATAACCATTTCCAAAGCTGAATTGACGACCCACAAATACGCTGCACCCCCCACCCCCGACAACGTACTGGTGATTGGCATGTGGTCGTCGTGCGACTCGTCATAGAACGTCTCCTCTAGCTGCGGCTCCAGCTCATCCAGGTAGAACAGCGCTGTGAAGAGAACAACGACGAGATTAAATCGGGGTTTAGAGTCGCTTTCTAAAATCTTCCACTAATATCAACACTTGTCAGTTTAGGGCAGGAGGAAACCTGGAACATCCGTAGCGCTGAATGTTGTAGTAAACCTGCGAGCACTGACTGGTACTGACAGACCAAGGATGATAACTGTATTGCCACTCTACAAACAATGCATCGTATCAATATCACGTCAGAAAGGTAACTTTCGCGAACATTGATGCCGGGGCCACGGGACGGGATTTGAACCTGGAACCACTGGCTCCGGAGTGCAACGTTCTACCACTGCGCTACATCCCGCCCAGTGGATTGTCAGATATGGGGAGGAGCAAACCTGCAAGCGCTGAATGTTGCAGTAAACCCGTGAGCACCGGCTGGTACTGATGGACCAAGGCTGATAACTCCATCCTATCATGATCGCGTCCGACAGCGGACTCGCGAAGATTGATGCCAGGCCTAATGGACAGAGTTTGAATCCAGGGCCTTTGTTGTATTCTACCACAGCGATGCCACCTGCCGCTTGGACATGAAATCAACATGTCTACAGATGTAACCAAAGCTACGAGATATTTCTCGGACATACCGTCAGAGTCTGGGTTCTGGTCGTATTCACTGTAGGTCCTCATCTTCCCGGGTGAACTCTGAAACACAACCAGTGTTTACATTACAACGAATAGCATAGCACGATATTCAAAAGTATGAGTAGAATGTATGAGTAGAATGGCATTGCAATTAGCTGAAGGCATGTGGACCATTTTTATCCAGATATTAATTTCCAGCAAGTCTTACCGTTGCCAGTGAGTGAATATAGAGTTTAACATCGCTGCGGGAATCTTTCACGCATTTGCGATGATACTATTGACAAGTAGCAAGGTTGTGCTGTTCTAAAGTACGAAGTATCATGAATCACTATGGGACTGCTTCTTTCTAGCTGTTATGTCTGTACTTTCTGTCCGACGCATGCGCAGTTACACTGTGCGGTGTTGATCCTTTGTAACTGGGAATGCGTCGGACAGAAAGTACAGACAGAACAGCTAGAAAGGACCAGCCCCTATGCTTACTGTGAAGCTCACCTTTTGTTTGGACAGGTGTTCCGGAGAACGGAGCTCATCTGTGGAACAGAAAACCATTAATTGTGTTCAGTAACCAGAACAGAATTAGCTGTGTACAACGCTCCCTATTACAGGGATAGAACAAAGCTACTAGCCCGAAAAAGTATTTAAATAACAAAATGATTACAAAACCTTAGGATTATTTTAACATTGTGAAAAGGTTTTCGGGCATATAAGTCTATATACATGTGAGGTTACGGTCACTCCAAAATTGATTAACATAAGTATGTAAATCACGGGGCTGAAACAGCCCTTAGCAGTGTTACTGTTACTACTATGAACTGCTTTTACACGACACAATGTATCAATTCGCGACTTAAGCATCATTCTGCGACCTGACCTACTTTCAACGTGGTTGACGACTTACCTGTCGGGATGGAGTTATCTCCCCTGTCCAGCTGGTTTTCCTCGGCTGTTACTGCTTTTACCAACAGACTGAAACATGAAACCATACATCTCAGACGAGTCAATTAACCTCGTAAATATGTGTCAATTAATATTTCATCTACAATGGTACAAGAAAATGCGACTTATTTTTACCAGCTTGGGATTAACAAGATGCATATCTAGTATCTCAACAGTTCTCAAAAATGAATCTCTAGAACTAATCTTAAATAACTAATCTACAGAATTCATTCTCAGAAGGAAACTACAGGAAAGATGTCCGACCTGATCATGTGCGACTTCTCTTTCTGACAACGTGTCTGCAGCTGAGAAAACATAGACCTCTGCTCATGTTCGAATGTGCTGTAAAAATAAAATAAAACATTCCAAGTCACACACAGAATCAACATGAACATGTTACAAGCAATATTCAAAAACTATCAACATGACTTAAGTTGCAACAACCCTCTGTAAAAGATGAACACACTACAACAAGTAATTTGTAAAACTACCAACGTGACAATAGTAGCAACTACCCTTAACAAATGTCATATGGCTTGCATGAGCTGTATTTAACCTTCTATCTACTGAAGACAGCCAGAGTTGCCAACAGGTAGGTGGGTAGCAAGCAAAGTAAACATGTCCAGGGTGAAGTTGATGGTTCTAGGGAACAGGGTTAATGTAGGTCTGGGTCCAGTGATCAGGGTTCAGGGAACATGCTTTCAGTTGGGAACAGGGCCATTGGTTCATGGAACAGGTGAACAGGTAAGGGCTATGGGTTGGGGAACAGAGTTACAGGTCTGGGGACAGTTGCCTAGGTAACAAGATCACAGCATTAGAGAACAGAGTAGAATCTAGAGATTGACGTCCAGGGTTCGTACCGGATGCGTTCCTCCATGTTGGCCCGCTCCTGCTGCAGATAGTTGTTGACCTGCTCAGCGACCCGACTGATCCCAGCGTCGATAGCTTCGTACGCAGCCGTGTCTGAAATACAACAACACGAAGATGTAATGGCAGTACTCACCGGGGATAGCGACAGTACTCACCGGGGATAGTGACAGTACTCACCTGTGGGATAGTGACAGTACTGACCTGTGGGATAGTGACAGTACTCACCTGTGGGATTGTGACAGTACTGACCTGTGGGATAGTGACAGTACTGACTTGTGGGATAGTGACAGTACCGACTTTGTGGGATAGTGACAGTACTCACCTGTGGGATAGTGACAGTACTGACCTGT
>JAUTBZ010154446.1:0-11443 GCA_032361785.1 Lepetodrilus galriftensis
CTCTCTCTCTCTCTCTCTCTCTCTCTCTCTCTCTCTCTCTCTCTCTCTCTCTCTCTCTCTCTCTCTCTCTCCGAATTACTGCCATGCTGATCAGAAGTCTATTCACTAATTGTGTAGGTTTTACATCTGTCTATACAACAAAACCAGATGAGCTAACGGTCAGGAACTGGCACCACAGCTCGGCACATTGATTTACTGTGGCCTGAGCTACTTCCTACGTATCGCATCCAAGTCCAGCGCTGTTTTAACAAGAAAGCACAGTATCCCTGGGTAACTGCAAAGCAACGGCACACTGTCACGCACCCATGACGTCATGTCAACGGCATAATGCTAGCTGGGTTACTAATAATGCATCCTCCGAGGGGACACAGGCATTAGAGGTACTGACAGTTGCCGCTACTAACTCCTGTCTGAGGAAACGTACATTGTTTGAAATCTACACCTGTTTCACGTACTAAAATCGTAATGAACTTCTCACTTTGTAAAATGGACAAATTCCCTTTCAGCCATTAGCAAACTATTAATTTTCTTAATAGTTTTTTAACACAGATAGCTGTAGAATTTGATAATCTGTCTGTGTAGGCTTTCCGGAATAAATTATTCTCAAATAATATGTGTACCGGTATATATATTCAAAACATGGTTTAAAGCGATGCCAAATGATTCTCCTACATGTTTCAATAATAAAAGAAATCCTGTGAGGAATACAGTTGTATTAGTAGATTATGCGAGAATCCTCCCTAAGGATAAGACATTGAAGCATGTAGGAGGAATCGTTTTATAACATTTTTGGAATAGTATTATGACTAATCGTTGAGCCAACACAAACAGTTTCCAACTCCTGTAAATTTGTCAAAATTAATTTTATTGTAATGTAGTCTACGGTATGTCTTTAATTTATCATAATTATTTCCAAAAAAATATCATCTAGTTACGATCTTTATACACCCATATTTCATTCATGTATAGACACCCAGAAGTTGATTAATTTATTATATTAGTAGATTTGTTCTGTCTCGGCTCATGGGTTTAGGGAAGTCATTGAGAAGTGTAATTTGCGATCAATATGACCTCGGAATAGAATCTCAGCATGATCCGATTGACGGAAACTTCTAACACATTGATAGATTGTTCTCAATCACTGTGCAGTGTGGCATCTCCAGTTACCTCCAGCAGGAAAAGGGTTAATGGTTGGCTTCTCTGCACTTGATTAGTCCATGGGGACCAATGAAACAATGAACTCTTATCGTTCTATTTTTCTCTCCTTTTTTTATAAATATTTACAGAAAGCATTTAATAGTCGGACAGAACAACACACGGGCTGTGTATATCTTTGCACGGACAACTATGAGCTCTGTCTGTCTGTCTGTCCTGTATGTCTGTCTGTCTGTCTGTCTGTCCTGTATGTCTGTCTATCCTATCTGTCTGTCTGTCTTGTTCTGTCTACCCTGTCTGTCTGTCTATCAAGTATGTCTGTCTGTCCTGTCTGTCTGTCTATCCTGTCTGTCTATCCTGTCTGTCTATCCTGTCTGTATATCCTGTCTGTATGTCTGTCTATCCTGTATGTCTGTCTGTCCTGTATGTCTGTCTCTCTGTCTGTCCTGTATGTCTGTTCTATCTGTCTGTCCTGTCTGTCCTGTCTGTCTCTCTGTCTGTCCTGTCTGTCTGTCCTATCTGTCTGTCTGTCTCTATCTGCCTGTCTGTCTTTGTCTGTCTCTCTCTCTCTCTCTCTGTCTCTCTGTCTGTCTGTCTGACCACCTGTTACTGGCAGCATTTGTAAACAAAACTAACTTCCCTGAAACAGCTGAAATGGAATTTATTTTATTTTATTTTTTATAGTTTTTATTGCTTTTTATCGACAGTTTAATTAAACTGGAACCGATTTGACTTGAAATATGAGAGCAGTCAACTGCGTGGACTTTGCAACTCAGCGTGCCGGCTTTTACTCCTCGCCAAACCTCAAACGTCTTTTTACCCAGGTTCATTTCTGTGCATCTCATACTATCGTTTTTAAAAGAAATTGGTCTATAATGTGTTCAATATATCTTTGTAACTATTCATATGGCTTTTTACATCTTATGCAATATATTGGCTGAACATTTTCAGCATGTTTTTCATGCTTTTTCATTTTTACACTTCGTTTTAAAAACAAATATAGTAAAATAATTAATTGTTTAATCGTCGCAAATGGGTGAAAGATTCCTGCAGCAACGTTAAACTTCATATTCACTCTCTCACTTCATACTGCTAAAATGACCAACTGTAGTATAATTTTATAGTATTTGTTGTATATTGATGAAACATTCCAGCTACAATGTAAAACAATTACTCACTCACTCACTTACTCACTCTCAGACTTCAGGGATCGAAATTAACACTACCGTAGTCCTCTAGCCCGGGCCATTTCTCCCAATGCTAAAGGTATCCTTAAGGATTAGTAGAAATTCATAACATTTGTTATTTATATCACTATTCGGGCTAGTAGGAAAATTTATAAGTTAGTTTCTATCTCGGTATCTGCCACCAAAGTTGCATAGCTTTTTTAAATATTATTTCATGCTCAAATAAACTTTTTCATGTGGATTTATGAACAAAACTTTGCGTCGAGCATGAAATCATGTGCATAAAAAGTTTGTTAATTTCAGGACCTGGCCCCGAGATTACGAAACTTTTCTGAGTACTATTTCGTACTCGACTCAGAATTTTGTTCATAAAACGTCACGTTTTTGTGCTCAGAAAGTTTCGTAATCTCGGGGCCTGAGCTTACCTTATTACTCCATGCATTCCGCCCATT
This sequence comes from Lepetodrilus galriftensis, assembly GCA_032361785.1. Lineage (NCBI taxonomy): Eukaryota > Metazoa > Mollusca > Gastropoda > Lepetellida > Lepetodrilidae > Lepetodrilus > Lepetodrilus galriftensis. The sequence goes on from JAUTBZ010154446.1 coordinate 2,795, forward strand.
AGATACCAAATTGAGTTATCTAAGTTGTGTTTTTGCTTGTCATTGTTTGTGTCAAGTCTAAAGTGCCGTCCTAACGACTGTGATCACCTCGTATCGCTCAATAATGATAGGACTACCTGGAGATAGGAAAAAAAACAATTACTGTTTTCTGGTCGGTTGTTACGTGACGTGTCGAGTTGAGTCTGTTGTAGTGAAGTGTCGATTCGGTCGCAGTGACGTGTCAAGTCGAATGTTTTGTAGGTTGATTGAATGACGGCTGGTGACATTAATCAGGTGTTCAATCTTTTAGGAAAAGGTTGTTGTATTTTCTGGTAACACGAGTGAAGGCCATAGCGATTTTGTGAAATCTTTAATCGAGAGAATTCTAATAAATATTTGCCATTTATTTTTTTTTCATTTTTTTTCTTTGTGTGTAGAACATCAGACATTGAGACAATGAATCTGAAGTTTTATGTTTAACCCTCACCCTGCTGGATTAGGGACAGGTACAGCTCTTTAGAGTTAAATCTGAGTTAAATCTCATCCTTGATACAGTTATTTTCTATATTTCATGGTGGAAAATCTTTTTTATATGCTGTGGAAAATTGGAGAACAAAAATTAAATGAAGGTACAGTTATTCTGTTCTTGTTTTTTAGTACCTCAAATAGTACCCCTTTTTTTTTTAAATACAAAATTTAATACCCAAGTAGTACCCCTTTAACTATATAGATGACTTCCCTGCAACTTTCACTTTGCGATACCTGTTATTTATCAAGCATTTGCTAATTACAAATCACTGTGACCCCTGCAGGGGCATCTTATCACTGGCCTGTTTGCTAGCATGTTAGATTGGCTAATTGAGACTTGTCCATCACAGGCAACAGTAGCTGGTAGTTAAGAGGTGATAACAGCCTCAGTATCTAAACTCATATATCAGAATCGACAAGCCAGTCTGCCCTCTGAATGACTGCGATGAGATCTATCCATGCCGTAGTCCACATAGTAAGCCACCCAGAAAAATATGCTTAGAATTGCAGCGGTAAGCCACCAAGAAAATATGCTTAGAATTGCCATATTATGCCACCAAGAAAATATGTTTAGAAATGCCATATTATGCCACCAAGAAAATATGCTTAAAATTTCATAGTGTCACCAAGAAAATATGCTTAGAAACACCATAGTATGTCACCAAGAAATTATGCTTAGAAATGCCAAGAAAATATGCTTACAATTTCATAGTAAGTCACCAAGAAAATATGCTTAGAAATACCATAGTAAGCCACCAAGAAAATATGCTTAGAAATGCCATAGTAAGCCACCAAGAAAATATGCTTAGAAATGCTATATTATGCCACCATGGGAAACAGTAAGGATAACATTTGATTGTGTAATGCTTTAAATAAAATGTTACTTCTGCCAAATTAGTAAAAATATATATAGATCTAAAACAATTTTTATAGTACCGGTACTGTACCTAGAAAATATGTTTAGAAATGGTCATTGTATTTCAAAGGAAAATTGAAATACTAATAGTGTATTGTAATAATAATAATAATAATAATAATAATGCATTATGTTCACTGTATGTGAAACAGTAATGGTAGCATTTTTTGACTATGTACTGTGTGAAATTAAATGCGTACTTCTAATCATAACCTTATACTTGGAAATTGTCATTGTATTGCAAAGAATAATTAAAATACGAATTATTGTATTGTACGGGAATAGTAAATGATAACAGCCTTGTTGAGCAAATTCATGGGTTATTAACCCCTTGGTCAAGGTAAAGGTGTGAGGGGGAGGGGGGCAGGCGTTCAGTTGACCAAAGATCCTGAGGTCAAAGCCACCCTGGAGGTCCAACATCAACGTCCATTTGTCCACGGAAATGACTTTTTCGGATATGGCAGTGCAATTAGTATCCTTACTTTGTCGGCTGGTGCTCGTAGATTTAGTGGTGTGCAGCACTCCGCCACTTGGCACTAGGAGGGTCGCAGCTTTCCTCCTGCCATTAACTGATAAGTCTAGTAGCACTAAAGAAATAAACAAATACAGGTACATTGTATAGTTAGTGTTCGTCCTTGTCAAAGATGTTTCATAGCTTTTTATTTCAATTTCTAATGAAAAATGTATAAAAAAAAGAAAAATCATTAAAAATAAATGTATGCTATGAAACTTCTTTGACAAGGACCAAGTTAATGTGTGCTTGCTTAACGTAAATAAGACTGTCTTTTAATTTCATAAATGTATTTTCAATATTTGATGGGTGCTTGTTGATAAATATTAAGAACTTTTGCAATTAACCCTCTCCCTGCTGGATTATGCAAAAGCACTGCTCATTAAGGCATCAACGGATGCCTTCAGAAGGGAGAGGGTTAAACAAACAACAACATTAAAATACAGGTATAACATAGTATGCTTGGATAATATAAAATTATTGTTTGTTTCATTACTGAAGTGTTCAAAGTTTAATTTAAAAAACATATTTTCAAAATATTGCATTTGTGATCATGAATTTTAGGAACGGGGCGCTTAACGCTTACTGCGTCATGTACGGTATGCATGCCATTCAGTGAGTAGCTCTATCTGTCCGTCTCTGATAGTTCTGCCAGTAGGGTGAATCTCAGCCATGTTATTACTGCAATCGGACGGCATAGCTGCCGTTCCACACGTACGCGTGCACATTTATTTTATCACTGCATTGTTAATTCGAAGACTAGGCTGTTGTTCCCATTATTTCATAATTATTAGACAAAGAAACAGAATAGAAAGGAGGTAAAAATATATTTTAATTAAAGTCATTATTTATTTTTCTTATCAATCGTGGAAAGGTCTGTGGTTTATCATTGAAGATGAGTTGAAGGAGTTTTACAGTCAGCTGCACTAATAGTCTGCAAAAAAACCGAACAGAGACAAAGGTTGCTTTTTTTATCCCAACGGTTTATCTGGAATATTGTATACTCTGTTGTTGTTTTTAAATTGTTAGAAATTTATAAAGTACGATAGAAAACCTTTTTCAATTTCACACAGTACCTTGTAACATTGTCCAGGTTTGTATTTCACAAAAGTGTCGTACTTTAGTCAGGGCACGATTATTTTACTATAACAGGAAAGTACTGGGTAAATCTCTATTTATGCCGAGACTACTGCTACAATCATCGCAAATGGGTGAAAGATTCCTGCAGCGATGTTAAACTCCATATTCACTCACTTACTCACTCACAGGTACAACCTTTTCATGAACCACATACCTGATATATGTGACTACACTCCCAAACTGAAAATGTCCGTGAAATTAGCATTTTGTCGGAACTTGGACCTCAGACGATAATACCAATGTCCTAATGTCAACGAAATCGTTAAGATTCAGGATCAAAGACCTTGCCGTTTTATTAACAATTGACTTACTAACTTCTCCAAATATATACCAAAATAGATTTTAGTACCAACACTTAATTTTGGTCACTAAAATTATTAACTTATAAACTATCAAATTAAATTGGTCCACGGACTGTATGTGACTGCAAATCTGGTTGTAAAGATAAACGTAAAGTGGTATTAGCGATGTCAATCAATTACCGCGTGATCACGGAGACATTTCATTCCTCCTCGTGTGGAAGCTGTACAAATTGCTTCTAAGTGTCCGCTTTAACCCCGGAAAGCCCACAAAGATTATCTAATTATCCAGCATTGACAGCAATGAAATCAACAGTTCTGCCAAATTATACACGCTCTTCACGGCAGAAAATAGAAAATGTGTTCAAATATTCCTTCTCTTGTCCGATCCGTTGAGTTTACAAGTTTGTGTTGAAACTCCTACTATGGTAGTTAACACCTTTAACAACAATTTTTAACTCTCTACATGCTGGAAGCAACCCGAGATATTCTAAGGAGTACCTGTGTCAAATCTAGCAGGGATAGGGTAAAAGTCCAATTTAGTTTTTTCAATTTTGTAAATATTTTGCATTTAATAATAATAATAATAATAATAAAATAATGATAATAATTTAATAATAATAATAATAATAATAATATACAGCATTTTAATTTATATAGTGCCCTAGATCTACGGTATATAGTTTTATTAAAAAATTACCCTAAGGTAATATAGTTCATGCTTTGAGATTGTTCCAAAAGTTGCAAACTATTTATTTTTCAATTTATTGTTGCACTAAATATTCCACAATGATAGGGTTATCGTCAATCCACAAACATACTCAGATTTACTGATTTATTTGATGGATTATCGTAGTAACGTGCGTGCTGTACACTTGGAGCGGTCTCATCGTGAACACTTCCTTCCTAACACTTCCTAACACTTCAAGTTTCAGACAAATTACTTTCCTGATTCCTGTAGACATTCGTGAAATGACACATCTTATAGTCTCCTTATCCACCGCCGAGACTAAGCTCTACAAAATGGCATAACTCTAGTGTAAGAGAGCTTTCCCCACAGCTAAACATTGGCTGCTGTTAAGTGTTAAAGTGGCAACGTCATCTTTTTGCATGCAATATTATAATATTATTATTTTCTATGCATATTTGTAACTGGGGAGTCGTTACGTATGGGTGAAAGATTCCCGCTGTGACGTAAAACAATAATTCACTCGCTCTAACTGGTTTTTTTTAAATCAATAGTAGTTCAACAGTGCCCTGTTCTAAAAGTAAGAATAGTTCTTTGTCCTAAAAAATAAATTGACCTTGGAGAATTTTTAAAATCAGAAGCAAATCATATTTCAAGAAAGAATTTAAACCTCTAATTCAATTCTTTCTTGCCAAAAAGGAGTGTAATTAACTTCTTTTTTTTAAAATACATTTAATAAAGATATCGGATATTGTTTAGTGCTTGCCCAAAAGGAGCGTAATTGTTTCCAAGTGTCTCACAATTTTGATTGCAAACATGCAAACTCTGGATTAATTAATTAATTAACCCAAATATTATTCAGATTTTCCATATTGCTTAAATCAATACTTAGACCTCCTTATATCTGTTAAAATCTTACCTTCCCATTCTTCTTGATATCGTATCAGAATCCAGTAATGAATATATTTCCTGCCTGCTTTACTAACCAATAACCAGAGTTTTCTTTCTCCCTTTACCGTCTTCTATCTATCAGCAGATATGACATTTACTTAAGTTTAATTGTTTGATCCTCATAACCAGATTAATTTTTTGTCTCCCTCTTTCTTCTATATATCGGCAGAGAGGAAATTTGTTTAGTTTAATTATTTGATCCTCGAGATAATACATTGTCCATGAAAGCATGATGGTACATTATACACAAGGACATTATCGTGATTACCGTGGTTACATACACTCAGATCATACAGGCCCCAGACTATTTACATCTCGCTTCTTTTATTCGCACGAATTACCAACGATTTGCCCCCATACCATCAAATAGGAGGAAAGTTTATTAGTATTAAAAGCATCCATTGAGGATAATAGTGGACGTTAACGTCATCATGTATCGGTAATGGGATGAAGTATGCTAAAGACCGCTAAAGCATGCTAAAGTGAAATGGACGGGGGCGAGCGAAGTCGTCGATCGCCATTTACGTCCAAAGTCGGGAGATGGAGCTTTTGGTGTAAAGCTTTTTTTTCTAATGTGTGAAGGACCTGCAGATTTCTATGCAGAAATTCAAATGCGATTCCTCTCCTTTATTTCCACGGGATTGATCTGAAATTAGGTTACGATCAAATACCATCCCAGTTGAGCTCGTTCCTATCTTTTCATATTTCGACCGCCATTTTTATTGAACAAACCAACAGTTCGTAATGTTTTCATAATTAGATTTATGGCCTTTTTTTTAACCTTTCTTTTTGGTCATTTCCTTGCAATTTGTATGGTGTTGACCCTATAAACATTCAACAAAGCAACAGTCAGTAATGTTTTCATAATCAGAGAAGTATGTACTTTTGTTGAGCTGTATTTTAGCATATTTTACACACTTCTGATTTCCTTTGTTTATTTCAATGGACATATTAGTATAGGGTTGGATTATTCTTGTGTATATATACTGAGTTCATTGAGTAATGGAAGCTATCTTTTGTATCGCGAATCTTCCTACTGGTAACCTAGTAACCTAGTAAAACCTTGGTAATGCTCCTTTCTAGCTGTTCTGTCTGTCTGCCTGATTGGTAGTGCTCATTTCTAGCTGTTCTGTCTGTCCTTTCTGTCCAAGACATGCACAGTTACACTGTGCAGTAGGGGTGCCACGATTCGCCTATCTCGCGATACGATACGTATCACGATACCAGGCACACGATACGATACATATCACGATTCATTTTTAAAGAACTTTGGGAAGATTTTCAGTAATCATGTTATATGAAGATCATTATTTCTTCAAATATCCAGTACAAAAAAGTCAATCATGAAGAGACCATTTGCAAACAATATGTTTTGTTAACAAAACAATTAAAATCCTTGTGAAAAATAATGAAATCTAACTTTAAACTCAATAAGAGCGGAAATAACATGTTAAAATCAGGAATATTATTAAAACAAATTGATCTGAACAAGTATTTAAAAATCGATTCACATTAAAAGTATGAATCGATTCACAAAGACAGAATCGCGTATCACGATACAAGAGGTAAAATCGTGATGCACCGATGCATCGGTGAATCGTGACACCCCCAATATTTAATGATGCTGGAATACGACAGGTAAGGAGCAAAGGTCAGGGAACTGCAGGTAAGTTTACAACAGCAATTCTCTTCCGAGAACAATACATGTACCGGTACTTTCATGAATTTATTTGATATTTTTCAATTAAATGGGCAAGGAGGAGCCACAAGCAGCTAGAGTGAGTGTCTCCTCTCAGAAAAACTTGATACGCCCCCACCCTATTCCATTTCCTCCGCAAATGCAATTATGATCAAAGTCTGCAGTTAAATTACATATTTTTATATTACATATTTATATGTGTATTTTTTCTTCTATAATATCATATGTTATATGTTTGTGGCATCAGTTTACCTAAAACCTAGTGGTACGCAGACAAGAAATTATATCAATTTAAATGAACAAATGAGGATCTTTCTGTTTTAATTAGCAAAAATTAAGTTTTCATAGGGAAATGTTGTGATCTTGGGTTGAGTGTAACAGTATACTCCCCATGGAGTTGAAAAGGAACATTGCTCATATGTAGATTGATGCAGTATTGAGCATGCTTTATCATAAATATCAATTATTATTATTATTTAAAAAATGTTGGGTGAAGGTACTGTAATATATTTGCATTATTCATGAAATACTATGGTATTTATCATGTTTAGAACTTTATAGATGGCAATAGTCTGTATATTTGCGAGTTTCCCTAAGCTACTTTTGGTATGTGTACACAATCAGGGGTAGAACTACCTGTACATTTCCAGATAGCCGGGAATGGAACTTTGGAAACTAGTGTCCACCAAAACATCTATAAAGTCCCCTTAACTTTTATGAAACTTTTAAATTGTTACGAATAATTGTAAGGAAACATTACACAGCGGTGAACCTAAATTAAATTAGCATGCCCAACAGTTATTTTAAGTGCCTTTGGCCCGCGGGCAGGTGTTATTTCAACCCCTGATGTAATACCATACTATTATTACTCTATTTTCCAAAAAGTTCAAAAACATCTTTTAATTTTATCATCTTTTGACATCATCTTTAACTTCTACTAGTTCTAGAACTGTCTATATTGTAAACTACAGTTCAATTTCTACTTCAATATACGTAGTTGGGCATCATTTATCACTTCAAATTGAGAAAATATGAATGTAATGCAGTAAAACATGCAAATATTGAAATATGCTTCTGATAATCTTCAACAGCTGTTCAGATCATGCTGGTCTAAGGGACATAACTCTACTTGATGCAAGAAGGAAAACATTTACGTTCACTTCCGGTTTTTCTCACCTGTAATGAAATTGAGGTGACATATCCTCTTGTCTTTGTCTGGAGCGGTATTACACACATTACAACAGGTAGATCAATGTCGTTATTTGTAATAATAGTTTAAGACATTAGTCAAGTAAAAATGCTTCAAAATCTCCTGAAATAGCTACGTAGAACTTAGAAGAAAAGATTTTATTTTGCATTGATTCATTGATTTTTTTATCTTTGAAGTGTTTAGCTCGTACATTTCTTTAGGGATTTATGATCGCTGTATCCAATGTCCATTGATACAGTTTCTCTTGGTAGAATAATTATCATAATGTATTATTATCAACATGATCGACCTAGAAACAAAGGTCCATCAATTATATAACTGACCCAAATTCAATTGTTCTAAATCATGCATTACCAATCTACAGATCTAGATCAGGGAGATTATTTTGGATATAGCTGGATTAATATTAGACAATTCTTTCTTTTGTCTCTCTTGTTGGCAAATGGTAAAAGAATTGACACAATTCTACAAAATGTAGAAACCTGAACAGTGTCGAGTGATCGAACTGTCATTGGAATGGAAGAGGGATGGATAACTTCCACAGTTGTTTTAATATTAATTGATACACAATAATCTATCTATATATAGATAAACAGGGCCAATCTATCTATCAGTGTGTAAAGTGTACATATCCTACATTCTGTCCCACTTATACCCCCTTCACATACACGGATTTTCCTTACGAGTCCTTATGGATCGCCAACTCGTAGTCAATCGTAAGCATCCGT
>JAUTBZ010154457.1:0-11442 GCA_032361785.1 Lepetodrilus galriftensis
CCCCCCCCGGGGGCCCCCCCCCCCCCCCCCCCATTGAATCCGCTCCTGCTTTACGTCACAGCGGGAATTTTTCACCCATAGCCGACGACAAGAGAGAAAGAAGTGAGGGAGATATGAAAGAGAATGTGAGATAGAGAGATATGAATGAGAATGAGAGATAGAAAGAGAGAGATGAAAGAGAGAATGTGAGAAAGAGAGAGAGATGAAAGAGAGAATGTGAGAGAGAGAGAAAAAGAGAAAGTGAGAAGGAAAGAGCGATATGTGAGAGGAAGACATGTAGACATAGATAGGGAAGCAGATAGAGAGATGTGAGAGCCTTGCTTGATACTTCTCCTACTTTGTATATTGCAGTGCGTTCGCCCGCTACCCTAATGGCATCGTCGTGCATTACTTCTGCTGCAAGGATCCCAAGACGTTACCAGCCGATCTCAAGTAGTCGTTAAGAAGATAGTCTCACCACATCCTACGCACTCTGTGATATAATTACCCCTCGCCAGCCCATATACTAACTGTCCCAACATGTCAAAAACGCAATTCCTAAAAGTTCAACATGGCAACGTTTTTCACTCCATGTAAAATTACCTGGATCAATGATGAGAGTTGGATGTACAATCTATCCCAAAATTCCTTTTGCAAATATGCAAAAAAGTATCAGATGTGTATGTAGAATAAGTGGAGCAATTATTGTATACTCTCCAGGGAGTTGAGGCGGTCGAGCTCCCCATCGCTCAGAGCAGTCCCGTACGAAACCGTGAAACTCTAAGTCTAAGATAGCCTTATAAAACAAATAAAAACCCATATACAACAGTGTTAACGTATTTATGCATACCTACTGATTCAGTCATTCAAATACCACAAAACAACCTACATTGCAAAGTTCAGTTCCCCAGCAATGTAGAAATCAAAGAAAAAAACACAAGTCCAATAGCTTGTTTATGTTTCACAGGAATAGGCATGACGTCCCCGTATGTTCGGAATGAATATATTGTGTAAACTTCAACTATCATAAAGACCACAAAAAATAACAAATGAGGTTCTCATGTAGTTCACATTTAATGTGTTTAATCGGCTGGGGACTATACTTGTCAAATACAGTGGAATTACTATTTATCGGCTGTTTATAACCAATCCAGGGCCAGAAATCCCATCTGTGCGGTCTGCAATCTTCTATACGGGTGGCAAATTCAAATAATTTATTGCTTTATGTTAAACCTGTTGTCTATGGCTAAGCATGGAGAAGGTTACCTCAGAATTACGCCGTTTTCGTACAGGAGACTACAGGGTATTAATCTGGGGGCATATTCTCGAAACGTTCTTATGGTTGTACGACAATCTTAACCATTCTTATAGTATGGCTGTAAACTGGCTAAGAAGTTTGTAAGAATGTTCCAATATGCCCCCTGTTGTGCTTAAAGCATTCTTAATGTTGATTCCAGCATATTGTATAAATGCTTTGTTATTATTATGTGAACCACTGTAAGACTATGTATCCCATATTGGCATGTATATCTTTAACCCTCTCCCTGCTGAAGGCGAGTTAACTTGCCCAATCACATGCAGAACTTGAACACTTTGATTTTATTCAGCAGGGAGAAGGTTAAACCTTTGTTTGAAATGACATATTGTAGTAAAAAAACTAGATTTTCTTGGAGGCATGTCACGATATTAAATACTCATAAGAATCATTTAACAGTATTTTTCACAGTAAAGTATGTGCAACAGTACAAGATCGTCGTGCTAGTCATTTTGTGACATTTGAAAATATTTCTACCAAAGAATGTCCATGTTATCGATGAGTAGAATATTTACGTGTAGCTTAGGATAAATCCAATAACATTATGACTAATAACCTGTAGCTTTTGATAATCCCATTTAACCTGTGTTATGTAAATCCCACAGCCTGTGGCTTTGAATTAATCTCATTGAGTAAATTTCCCATGGCCTGTACCTTTACGTAAAACCCATGAACTGTAGCTTTAGGTAAATCCCATGAACTGTAGCTTTAGGTAAATCCCATGAACTGTAGCTTTAGGTAATTCCCATGAACTGTAGCTTTAGGTAAATCCCATGAACTGTAGCTTTAGGTAAATCCCACAGTCTGTAACTTTGAATACATCTCAGAAATTGAGTAAATTTCCCATTACCTTTGGCTTTAGGTAAATCCCATGTCCTGTAGCCTTATGTGAAACTTCCCATAGCCTGTAGCTTTAAGTAAATATAATGTCATGGCCCATAGCTTTATATAACATTTTGCATAATCTGTAGCTTTAGGTAAAATGTCCCATAGCCTGTAGCTGTAGGTAAATCCCACAGGCTGTCATTGAATAAATCCCATATTACAGGGTATGTAGCTTTTGATAGCTAACATCCATATAGCCTGTAGCTGTGCTATATAGGCTGTGATCAGACAGACTGTAATGGTATCAGTCTCTAAAGACAACACAGAAATCATGATAATTTGTTATTGATACTCTTGAAGTATTACTCATATTCCACACCACCATTCTATTACATGATACATGTAACGTGTATAAAGTACAGTGCTCCCTCGATATAACGCTGAAGTTGGGGTCCATGACATGCCACCCGCGTTAATAATACCTGCGTTATATCAACGAATATAATTGGAGGAGAAATAAAAATTATATATATTTTTTTTTTAAATCTGCGGTGCATCGAAGGGCGTTATATCGAGGGAGCACTGTATATCTGTTGTATACACTAGTTTGTATAACTCCTCCATGCCTGTACTGTATTATATGTATAGTTTTTATACATAGATTCATGAATGATAATTGGTAAAATATGAAATACTTTGTGGTTAGTGCAGTTCTTGGAGGATCAATTGGATCTAATTGGATCCTAAAGAAAAAGTGGTTTGTCATGCAGTATATCTATACCTGGCAAGATTGTGTGGCAATGTCATTTCTTGGCCAATATCAGAAGTATAGTGATGTCACAACTATGACAATATTGTCATAGTTCAGACAATGTAACAACCTTGGAAATGTCAGAGATACGACAATGTGACAACCATGGAAATGTCAGAGATGTGACAACCATGGAAATGTCAGCAATATAAAAATGTGACAACCATGGAAATGTCAGAGATGACAGGTATGACAATGTCACAGGTATGGATGTTCATCATTATTAATATCAAACCATAGTATATACTATACAGTGAGTGTGGATGTAAATACAGTGTACAAGCAATCTTGTATCTTGTATATATTTACTTGTATTTGTAAATCGGATTAAATTATGCAATGAATTTGTACATAAAGATGAAGTATAATCTTAAGAAGAATCTTCTTTCAAGAAAATATTAAAAGCCATAAAATCATGATTTGTTACTTTATGTTTTTGTTTTTAAATTAAATTAAACACCATCCAAAGCCATGGGGTAGTTCGTCCAACTTTCCCTGCTTCTATGAAGACACAACTTCTATAAGACACTTAGTTGGGTCCACAGGAAATAAACTATGAAGGTCCAGGCCAACAATAGAACATGTACCCTGGTCCATTTCCCTTGGTTGAGCAGATCACATAATAAGATTATTAAAACAAAAATTAATTGGGCTTTAGAGCCAGGGCTCCAGACTAACATTTTGAGTTACTTGCCTGCAGAGCAGAGCAAGTCAGGGCAAGTAACAATGGCACCAAAGGTGCTAAATGTTAAAAAGTAGGTTGCCCGCAGTCCAATTTAACTTGTCCCTGTACGTCGGGCATATGTTAGTCCAGAGCCCTGTAGGCGGATTCACACAGTTAAATATTAGTGTGGATATTCACAAAATGGTCTACTGCTTGTATATCTACAGATGTTGACGGTGTGTGTACTGTTTCAGGGAGAGCCACATGTTCAATGGTCTGGAGAAGACAGCGCGCTCAGAGACGCCCGTCACTCCAGTTCTAGGATGTAGGATCAGCAAAGCTCTGGAACCGGAATACGTCCTGGATGATGTACGTAGAGCTTTCTTACACTGCAACTCATCGTAGACATGGACAGTCACAGAATCCAGGGATAATTTGGACTGTATTCAGTCTGTAATTGCAGAATATCCTTTGCCTGGGTAGCATCACATTTGTATGGCCAAGTCTTGTTATCTTGTTTATGGCAATAGAAATTCCATGGTATCCCTCTGCAAGGCAAAGTTATTTTGAAATGACATTATATGGATATGACATAGTTATGCCCACATGACAATGCGTATGAGATTTGTCAGTGGAATTAAAACTAAGTCTGGATGTGTTTGATGTTTCAGTTTATGACGAGTAGAATCAACTGGGTTGTGCAGAGTTCCGCCGTGGATTACCTCCACTTGATGCTGGTCAGCATGCACTGGTTGTTTGAGAAGTTCGCCATCAGAGGGCGCTTCTGTATCAGTATCCATGATGAGGTCCGCTATGTCGTCCGAAGTGAGGACAGATACCGGGCGGCCCTGGCGTTGCAGATCACCAACCTGTGGACTCGCAGCATGTTCGCCTCCAAGCTGGGCATGAAAGATCTGCCTCAGGTGCTCACAATGTCATACAATTTACAATCCTGCTCAATCTCAGTCCAGCTCAGTCAATCTCGCTTACCGTTACAGAGGGAGTGTTTTCTAAGACTTAGACTAACTTCCGAGCTTCCTACTATGACTTCGTCCTCTGACTTCCCCTTCTAGGATAATCAAGCTGCAGTATAACATTGATGTGTTCTGTTCTGTTCCAGTCTGTGGCATTCTTCAGCAGTGTGGACATCGACTCGTGTTTGAGGAAGGAGGTTGTGATGGACTGTAAAACTCCTTCCAACCCTCACGGCCTGAGTACAGGATACAGCATTCCACAGGGTCAGTCACATCAGTCACATCAGCCACATAGTCACATCAGCCACATCAGTGGCATTACACACATCAGTCACATTAGTGACCTTACACACATCAGTCACATCAGTGGTGTTCATTATTGTCCATCTGGGATACAAATATTATCTTGCTATCTGAATGGACACTTGCAGTCGTGTGAGCCACACAGAAGTGGTTTCAGGTCATATAATGCTGATTGATTTAAACATGTATTATTGACTAGATTGGACATACGTGAAACCCTAGAGGATGTTCAGTCAGTACTCACACCATGTAACTGTCAACTATAATATTATACAGGTACCCATTGCATAGAACAGTTGTAACTACAATTTTGTAAGTCAAATTTTTTAAACCTGCTACAAATGAGACTGGTTGCATGAACCACTATTATCGCTACAATAGTTCCAGCTAATCCTATTCTTAAGTAATGTAGCAATAATAGAGTTTGTTTTTAGCAATGAACTTACATTTGAAGCGGGTTCCAAAATGTTGTCTTACTATCAATTGTAGCTACAACTGTTCTCGCAACACACCCGAGATAAGAGTATTGATGATGTTATTGATGATAATGCTAACAAAATATTTGTTGTAGGAGAGGCACTAGACATCTACAAGATCATAGAAGCAACTAATGGACGTTTGTCTGTTGTAACACAAAACAAGTCTACCCCGAAAGGATAAATATTACACTATGTCACAAGACTTGAACAATACATGTACAATGAGACATGGACAACACAGACAACATACTTGCATACAATGCGCGTTCGACGCAGACACGATGCAGGGGGGTAGCACACGAGCATCTGTGTTTCGCCTGCGTATAAAAATGCAAGAATCCAGATGCAAGTGCGACGCAGACGCTCAAGTGCGCCAGGCTTTAGGCAGAACTATGGGCTGTATTGGATGACAGAGATACAATGTTACCAAATACCTTAAATAATATACAGTGACATTTTTTACTTGGATATGTTGACTAGTAGAAGGAACAGTTGCTGCTTTATTGCCCCCAGTAAGCTTCAGATTGGGGAAATAATCAACCTGGTCCATGAACTGAAATGTGGACATACTTGTGGAGACGGAACCACAGCTCTGCCTTACAGCCATCCTTCAAACCACTGTTAGTTATACTACCTACACCCACTGACTTCAACCCTCAGCCTATCACTGGCACATTCATCCAGCTGTCATCCATGTATTGTTATGTGAATAATAATATTTCAGTAAAAAATTATGTTTTGTGTTTTCTTTATTAAATGTGTTTTTGTATGCAAAAGGTTCATTCAACCAACTAACTATTCCTTGTAGCATATACGTGTGTGTGTGTGTGTATAATACACGTAGCTAACAGGGAGCGAAAGGGGGGGGGGGGCTATCCCCCCTCCTCTCCATGGAAATTTGGAGATATAGACCCTACATATACTATTTTAATTGTCCATATTTCTTCAGGTCTTACACACCTCTGGAATCATCCCTACATCCTCTATCATAGTTGTTAGTCTCTGGCTGATGTTAACAATAACAGGCTCTGGTATTTACATATTTGGTCGTGTCTTCCTACTATTTTGATTGATTGCAAGACACCATTTTACAGAATATATTCTGTTTGGATAGAATACTATACCATTAAAAATGTCAGTGATTTCGCAGCAGTAAGCCTGTGTTTCTGTTAGGATAGTTCACTGAAGTATGAATGATTTGAAGGTCCTGGTAATACTTGTGTACACTAATGTCAGAGATAAGAGGTTTTCAGGGTCTTTTACTATCGAATATTTAAGTATAAAGTGCAGGAAATCAATTCTAAACAAACATGATGTAGCCTACACACAAATATCCGAGGAATATATCACAAGCACCCTTACAGGCTAGGGTATATTGTCAATGTACAGTAGTCCTCCATATAACGTAGGCCTACTCATGAGTCCGTTATATACGCATAGGCCTATATGCCGTAATAGGGACAGGGACTTCAGTCCGTTATAGGCGAGTATCCGGTTTATCCGAGGATGGTATTTATGCGAAAAAGATATTAAAAGGACTCGTACACTTGGGAGATTTCATCTATGCCCATTTGTATTATTGGTCATATATAATATATAGAGCAATATTAGCAAGATTACGAACTTTCAGGCATGATATGCCATGCAAACCCATCGAAATACGTCGTTGTACTTGACGGATGTAAACAAATCGTTTGTTTTGGAAATGGCCATTCATTAATGATTTTCATCTTCATTATGACGTCACAATTGGATGGCGTCACATAGCAGCATTAGCACGTGGCGTCACAATTGGATGAAGTCACATAGCAACGTTGCATTGTCATGTTAATGAGCCGTTCACCACTCAATGTAAACAAAGATTATGATCTATGATGTAAACAAACCCCAAAATGAGCATTGTTATCGATAGCAAGTCATTTGGAAGGAATCAATCACACTATGTGGTACAGGATCATCAGCTCTATATGTATGAATCGCTTTAAAATATAAATTATAAAATGTTTTTATCGATATTTGTAGGGCCTATCATTTATGGATATATAGGGGGCTTTTATGTTTCCGAAGATACAAATATCGATAAAATATTATTGGGTACACACATTTATTAAGCATTATCCTTGGCTTATTAAATCATATCCAAATTTCGAATAAGTATAATACTTACGAAAACAAAACCTACAAAATGACTTGATCAGTTTCTCAAAATATAGGCACGCTAAAATCATATTAGAAATGTAGGCCTCCTACTTATGTATACCCCAATTGGCCAAATTTTAACAAAACAAAGTGACTGTTTATCCAAATATAGGAATGAGAAAACACACATAGGCCCTACTAGTATTTGATACTGGGGACAGCATATTAGAAATGTAGGCCTACTACTTATGTTTACCCAAATAGTGCAGGCTATTGCATCTCCAATATTTAAAAGATTTCCCAGAACATATATTCCGTATCCATATTTGCTGATTTTTAGATTTATTTCCATTCACTTCTTCGATTGCCATATCTATGCCAACTAGTGGTTTAAATCTTCAGTGATGAAACTCTACAAATTGTAGA
The DNA here is from genome assembly GCA_032361785.1 of Lepetodrilus galriftensis. NCBI lineage: Eukaryota > Metazoa > Mollusca > Gastropoda > Lepetellida > Lepetodrilidae > Lepetodrilus > Lepetodrilus galriftensis. Next base: position 7,916 of record JAUTBZ010154457.1, read on the forward strand.
CGAACGAAATGTTTTACTGTGAGATGTTCACACTAAATATCAATTAGTTAGCTTGTTTTCCCCACTATGAAATATTGCTCAAAACTACCCACCCTAACCTTGCTACAGTTACAATATAAAGTGTTAGATATAGCCTACATTAGGCCGATGAGTTCGCTTTACATTATAAGTTACTTTGAAATATGATGAGCATCTAGACTACTGCCGTATATTATGGATATTTTATAATCAATTGATGATTATGACGAGATGATATGTGACCGATTATGACATCGGGCACAATAATCAGTTACGTCATGCTATTGTGCTCATTGTTTGTGACGTCAAAAGAATGGTTAAATGTTGTGTTAGAACGGTTTCCTAATTACCGTGCAAGCATGAGCTGACTAAAATGACGAGTATCATCGCTGGAAATCAAAAACTGACGATGAATACACACAATAACGGTGGACTTGAAGACACCGATGGAGGTGACTGCTATAATGAAACTGCAATGAAACACGGCTCTGAGAGTCTTGTGAAAGACGTTTTGCAGAATGGACATGAACAAGAACAACAATTGTACGACGTGACATCTGAATTAGAAAAGTGCAAACTTGATGACTTAGGGGAATTGTCGGTCTCAAATGAGAAGTCAGGTATGTCTTTGAGAGATAAAGATATTGCAAAATCAATAACTTATGACTCGTCTAAGAATAATGAAGACGTCGAGGAAAAATGCAATTACTATTCACAAAATGTCCATGTAGACTTCAATAAAGAGAATGAAGAAGCAGCAAGAGTAAGCCAAGATAAAGATCCTGAGGTAACTGGTTCAAATGGAGTTGGCTATGCAACGCAGTATTCTCTGAACACTACTCCTGCACAACAAGAGGCTCAGGACAGTGATTCGTCTTCTTCATTCCCTCCCTCTATCATGTATCTTCCTCCAGAGTGTCAACTTCCTTCGGACCCCAATGCGCCGACTTCCAATTCCAATCTATTGGATCCTAGCCTAATGTATGAACGATATCCACCAGAACAAATGTATTCTCCTTATACCCTGGAGACACAGGTAATTTCTCAAGATGATCTATCACGGGAACAACCCAATCAGCACGTAGAAAATGAAGAATATTATCCATATTCCTCTGGTGATCTCCAATCGCATGCATATTCAGCCTATTCTCAAGACGTGACCTTACATCCATGCCCCCCATCGTTCGACAATGGACAGTATCCAATCCCAGGATTGAACGAGAATGATGGTGATTATCTCGAAGAACCTTCTCCGGCGTTCGTGTACCCATCTATTTATGTGTCCACTTCCGGTCTGATTACTGTCCTCCTAAGGAAAGATACGTCCGTCGAGATGACCGTTGACAGAACCATTCGTATTGTAAGTCACACTAGCAAAATGGCTGTAGCATCCAGTTCTAGAGGAAATCTTACCATCCTGTTTCACCCAGCCGTAAAACTGTACCAAGATGGCAACATTACAAACGTTCAAGTCAACGGAGTAAAAGCCAGGATGCTGCCAGACGAAATATGGTTTGCTAACGACATGGCAGCCTTCAGGTTTGACGGCAACATGATTGAACCAGCTACGCCAATTTTCCGGGACATGTCCAAGGACGACTCTGCTAATCTCATATTCTCCGCGGATGCCTACGGGAACAAGCTAGTCTCCCACTGCCTGGACCTAGCCTCGCGGGCCGAGTACGAGAACCTGTCGAAAGGAGGGGTGCAGATTCGCATCAACGGAGTCAAAATCACTCAAAATGGTCGTGGCGATGTAGTAGTAGAATCGGGACCGAAGTTTCTCAAGATGTCCCCTACAGCTGGTGTCATCCGCATTAACACACAATTCCTGGAGGTGTCGGTGGAGAAAGACCTGGCTACCTGGGTGAGAAGGGGTCCTCACGTTCTGACAGCGACTGACGGTCGGGTGATGCTGTCTAATGGCAGGATCGAGGCTGGCTTTGACGAACACCGTCATCTTAAAGTGTGGTCGCTTCCTAGTCGTACACCACTCGAGGTCGGCGTGCGTCGTCCCCGGAAGTACAATGGACCGCAAAGGCGTCGAGCTACAACTCTCGGCGGAGCTTATTGAGCCAAATATTGTCTTTGTCAAGTGTGTTATGATTTTGTTGTTTTGTTATTCAAAATGTGGTTGTTATTTATTTTAATATTAACTTGGTACATGTTTGTTGGCGTATTTCATAAATGTGCAAGATTGTATAAACAATTAACTATGTAGAATTAGAAAATATGACGCTGGACTCAATTCCATTAACGTCTTTGTTCAACCATCTAGTGAAGTTATCGTAACATTAATGTAGAATATGTGTTACCATGTTGTAGTATCATCTACTTTTCCATAAATCAACATAATTTTATACGTCTAGAAGCATACACTCATAATTATTTATTGACGCCAATAAACTGTTAAATGCAATGCAATCATGTTAAACTCCGAGTTAAGTTAATTTAGTAGTAACATTTAGTTATTATCATGATTGTGACAGAGCCAATCAACGTCGACACACAGTGTCCTATGTTAGCCATCTGGGTATCGTTTCTCGAAACTCTCTTAAAGTTATGGTCCCTTAGTGGATAAGAGAGCTTCGAGAAATGATACTATGTCCTTTACGAGTAGCCTACTGCGGGATACCGCACGACCATGTTGCTATAGACCACACCAACTGAACTATTGTCATCGCTAGCTAGTATGACCATTACTCGCGCCTATTGAACATATTACTGTTTTGATGGGAAGAGGTATTTTCCCCAAACCAAAAATCTTCAACATCATGAAGCCTCTTTACAAATGGCATTGCGTCAGTTACAATCATCACACGCTGGCATTGATATGTTGATAGACAACAACGTCATTGTGCATAATGTTGGTGGAACATGGTGACAATGTAGCCGCTACTAACATTGCCATTATCTTTCACCCCTGACTAGGTGCAGTTTTCGCCTCCAGTAAATTATGTCTGAACAACGCATCTGTCATTACTGAGTTTGTGTTTTTCTATCGTAGAAGGTATTCCTGAGTCTGAGATATATGTCCATGTTCTACCAACAGTGGCAATACGCCAACAAACGGAATAGAACGTGTGGAGAGGTCAACTCTGTCAGTATTACATCATATATGAAGTGCTATGTGCTAAAATCACTTATAGTCACACTTAGGTTGTTAATGAATATTGGTATCAGTAGAAAGCGCGATTCGTTCTGGATCCATCGGTATAAGCAATGTATGTATGCGATAATTCCGATGTGTGCTTTAAATGCATAATATCACAAATATTTATGGTTGTTTTGGACTAGTTCTTAGCTATAACGGCAAAGTACAAGTTCACTTGACATACATAAAATCATGTTTGTACTTCCAAAAGCCCTTCCACCGCTGTTTGGTAGACAAATATCCAATGCAACCCCCTGTAGTCTACTGATAGATAACCTGAATATGGTCGTATTGATATGTTCTTCATTATTTATATGCAAGGGGACATAACTCAGTGGTACGACTTAAACATATA
>JAUTBZ010154468.1:0-11437 GCA_032361785.1 Lepetodrilus galriftensis
GTGGCACTTTGAATTTGCCTATACTAAAAGTGTTACCATTATGCGTTCCCTTATTTTCTGTCGGTAGTATATTTTAAGATGTGTTGTTCTATCAGCATTGAATGAATGGGAACGAATGGCAGTGTTGAAATTTGACATCTGAAGAGTGAATAATTACGTTGTACATGTTCATTATATGGACTGTTATTTTTTATGACAATAATCATATATTAATTATGATGTCATTATGTGGAACAAAAGCTGTGTATTTCATTAATCACCTGTTATGGATTCACTTACCTTTAGTTTACCTTCATTTACCTTCACCCTCGTCAGTTCCTCCATATATGTATGTTCATGTTTCATGATGAATGTTATACCTAATTTTCATTACATTTGTTCTTATGGTACTAGTATATTAATTTGTGCTGGTTAATTTTAACATGGTACAACGTGGATTTGTTAAGTTTTAATAAATACATGCTTTAAATACATATAATTTTTGGGACATAAAACATTGGTATTGAGATTTTAATAATAATGAATTTCTGTGGGAATATTTTTATTTTACAAATAATGTTTTATCTGTTTTCACGTCAAATGTATATTTTCGATGTAATTTTTTCATAACAGATAGTTCTATTATCATGATAATACATAAAATGTTGAAGGTCCAATTTATATAGAAATTTTAAGCAAGTCTTGTACAATATTAGAGCAGAATTTTGTATTTTCGATGAATATTGGTCTGAATAGAACAACAATGTATTAAATTATCAAGACAAATAAAGTCGTAAACAATTGGATACAGCTCTACTGGAGTATGATATATTTATTAGTCAGCATGACCTTTAAAGGCTAAACTATTGATATGCATGACATGATTTGTAAGAAAATGATACAAATAAATAGGAAAAACATATTACTTTTTGGTCATTTTGTTCACCAACATTTTTGTCATCAACTTCCAGTAAGAATATGCATGCCACACAATCGGAACACTGACATCATTTCTGCTTCAATATATTCATTAGAATCTTGATTTCCATTATGCAAGCAGGGGCCTTAGATGGTCATATACAGTACAAATTGAATTGCCACTATTCTGAATTTTACAAAGTATAATTATATGCCATTTCTGGTCAAGATTTCAGTTGCATTGTCTATTCTATATAATTCATATATTATACTGGTATGTGTTTACTTTCCTTTTGCAAAAGTTGATAACATTTATCATTCAAGACGTCTTGCCTGTTTCCCTAATTTACCATAGTTACAGATTATAGAAATGGTCTAGTGGTAGAGAATGGGTCGAGAATTCTTGAATGTTTAAAAGATTCAAACCTAGCATCTCGGTTCACGTGATTATTGGAACAAATGGGAAATAACTCGGTGTTTCGATTGGTAGACCGCTATAGAATGTACCAGTACTACAAGGGAAATAACTCTGTACAGACTGCCTTGCATTTTATCTCTTGATGAATCTGGATCAATTACTGAAGGTCAGACCCATCAAGGTCGGCCTTGGTTCCTCCCTCCCTATCCCTCTCCCTCAATGACCAAAACTGACCAACACGCCAAGATCAATGTCAGATTGTCAAAGGGACTACTACGATCAATATCGCCTCGGTGATCCCACACTTAAATTGATGCGGTGTGAACGTGGTCTTGCCACCTGGGCGGCTTTCTACCACGGAATCTGCGGAGTACATTCCATCAAGCTTTTGCTGAACAATTGTGTTTGTTCTTGATCAATATTGAGTCTATAAATACCATCTCGTAGTAAATTGGAGCTTCAGTTTGTAATGATCAGCCTAGTCTTTGCAATCTATGCACTCATTCTTGAGTAAATATTGATTAATTACATTTGTTAAGAGTGTATTCCCCAACCAGGTTCTGGTATCACCGCCGCTGCCGCTGAGGTTCCGAGTCCAGGATTTCGGTAAATGCCATCGCCGCCTCTTTCAGTGCTAGAAATGTGCTGAGTTTGCACATTTTATGATAATGCAGTTTTTCGAGAATTATGAAATTATACTGTCAAAAATCGTATTGGCGTTAATCTTCTCTTGTATTGTGTCGTACAGATGAAATATTCCCGCTGGGCAAATACTACTCATTCAATAATAAATCTTGGTATTGTAATCAATAAATCACTATAAATCACTAAATCAATATACTCAGCAAAATTAATTAAAGGCCAGTAGCTGTTTTGGACATATAAATTTAGCTTTATAATATTTTAACAACAAAGAATTTCCAAATTTCTACAGGTTCCAGGTACCCTTCAAGAACTTGCAAATTATTGGAAGAAGAATAGCGCCAGGTACCTCAAGTCAAGTTCTGAAATTTGGTGAAAAGATTCCCTACGAAATATCTACTGGCCCTTAATTTATTTTGTTGAATATAAATCATGAAGCAAAGCAAATAGATTTCCAATAGAATTTGTTTATATTATTATAAAAATATTTGCACGTATTGCAATTCATTATTGTTTTCAAAGGTAGTCGATGACATGGCACTGAAGCATAACAATGTGATATGGATCATTATCATATCAATACGATAAACAGCAATATAATAAGCTCTATACAATCTTCATTCGACCCTTCAATCAAGATCATGGATTGAGCCAATCAGGGGGCCTCTTTTATCTTTTTGTTGATGAGTATATCCTCTTTGCACATTTAATTCACAAGCTTGGATTGGTCTAAAATAATTTTCTCAGAAAGGGAATTACCTAGCGTCAGAGATTTAGCATGAGGAAAGTTAGTCCATGGTGTATCTCTCTCTTCTCCTCTTTGAATTCTCCTCTCTTGTTCCTATTTCTCCCATCTTTATCTCTTCTCTCACTACCTTTCTCTTCTCATTTTCTCTTCTTCCTTATATTTTCTCTTCCTCCATGCCTCTTTGATTTTTACCTTCTTTTCTCACTCCTCTTTTTTAATCCAACCATTTTTTGCATGTTTTTCATGATTTTAATCCATTTTATTGCATAATTAATCTTAGCATATGCCGTGATGTAAAACAATAATTCACTATCTCCCTATCTATCTTTCTCTCTCTTTCTCCCTCCCTCTCTCACTGTCTCACTCTCTCTCTTCCTCCCTCTCTCCCTCCTCTATCTCTCCCTCTCTCTCCCCCTCCAGTAATTTACGTTAGACATATCAATATGAATATTCAGATATCCAACCCAAGCACACATATAGATATAAAAATTGGCAATAAGATTAGTACCGTATATATAGCATTTCTGTCTAGACTCAAATACCAACAAGGTGATTGGTTTCCTCAGAGAGTTGCTTATAAATTACAGAGCATAAATGTGTCAGTTATGAACATACACATAGATGAATATTGTCTGATCAAGGGGCGAAAGATTCACGCTGCGACGTAAAACAATAACTGATAAAGGCTGTTAAAACAAGTGTCGGCTCGGATTACATTTGTATGCCTATATTGGATATAGATCAAGACTTGGTTTTATAAGTCTACGAACATTTACAAATATTCTCCTGTATAAAAAGGTTCAGCGACCACATTTTGACATAGGAAATGTCTGTACTCTTAGCGTACTGCAGGTTTTCCTCCCACTGTAAACAAATCATTACAACACCAGATTGATTGAGAGAGTGAGTGAGTGAGTGAGTGAGTTTTATGTCACAGCAGGAATCTTTCACCCATACGTGACAAATAATTAGTTAGAAATATTCACCCAGCAGAGAATGGGTACCCAGAAGGACAAGATGGACATGTGAATGATAACCTTGATGTGCCTTGAATGGCAGCTCGGGTTGTATACTCCCCAAGGAGTTGAGAAGGAATTTGAGTGCACATATCCGTTGACCGGGGTAATAAGCACATTTGAGCAGTTATTCTGGAAATATTTGCTATTATGTATAATAAAAATAATAATAATAATAATATTTAATTACACTATAGATCATTTAAAAATAAATGCAGCATGGTAAACATTCACACAAAAAGTTTTATTAAAATTAAAATAGATGAGAGAATACAGAGAATAACAAAATAACTACCGGTATTGGTAAAAATGGACTCTGATTTGATTGGATTTTCTGTATTCATCATTGTTATAAATAGCACTTCCCCCAGAAGAAATGTATGGTTAACATGTCATATCTAAAGCTTCTTAAAAGTATTTCTGATACTCTGACATACAAGAAAAGAGGTACCGTAATGCTTAAAGGCACAAAATGAGATTTCATATGAACAGATTCCATACATCACACAGTCATTATATAACAAAGACGTCTTCTTATTGAGCTATATATAACATTGCATGTTGTGCAGCATCACTTTAAGTCTTCTTGCGTGTAACTAGACAGTTTCACCTGATCTTGGAAAGGGCAAAATATCCTCAATGCAAGGAAATCAATAAGTAACATAAATGAACAATTAGAGCTATCCATCAAAATTACACAATTGGGGGATCTCTCGAAGTAAAGAGAGTTACAAGAGAGGACTGGGAACTGGAGTTAATATTCAATAACTGCATAGAAAAATGATGACGGAATGATAATGGTTGGCAGGAATATGAAGGGGGGAAATAATGGATGAAAAAAATATCTGACGACTGATTTGGTAAGGCGGGCTCTTTCGGGTCCATTAAATATGAAATTTCATTTACACACACACACACACACACACACATGCACACACACACACACACACACACACACACACACACACACACACACACACACACACACACACACACACACACACACACAAGTAATGGAACCGGAAGGATAATTCCCGGTACAAGAGGAGAAAGAACATGGCCATTTTATTTCTCCTTTGGCACCGGAAGTTATCTGTCCGGTACAATTGCTCATGCATCTGCTCGGGTATTTCCGTATCATTTCGATCTCACTTTTAGGATAGCACAGTTTCATAGTATTTACGCATTGTTTCAAGTAATTTAGACGACATCAATCTCTTCCAATGTCTTCGTTTACCACCCTCGCTACTCTTAGTCCAGTATTCGTCCTGGTGTCACGTTGGTCGCAAAGTCTGCTGGCGTACTCCAGTAGTAATCCTGATTCAAGGCCACGGACATATTTCATTTATATAACTCTAATACAGTTAGTGCAATACTAGTATACATTGTTTTCTATGAATATAAGACATGTGAAGGTCTGGATAACCTAACAGCACGTGGACATGTGTAAAGGTATTAATAGACATCCATACATGAACATGTCATCAACAATGCTTAACGTAACCAATGCTAGATTATTGCCGTGGACACAGATGAGAGAGTTGTACCCTATCTGTAAATCTGTGACTGTGCACTGTAGTTGTCAGTGCACTATAGTGTAGTGCAGATAGGTGGATAGTCAGTCATTACAAACACAACCACAAGTTACATGAATGCGTTGTATAGTATATGTGCACGGCACTATTCTGAATGCACACAGCGCAAGAGAATCTTGGCGCCAATTATATAGTAGGCATTATCAGATAAGTTATAGTCAATCTTCCTAATGACGTTAGGATGTCGTGTTGTGGTACATTCACAATATATATGTCGATCATATTGATGACACGATTGATTGGAATTATAGCCAGGTCGACATTATACCGGTACCAGTGTGTCCTATATTTGAACATACTGCGAGCTGTCTATTCACGACCGCAGTGCGCTTCCAGAATGATAGGGCGTATACATGAAGATACATAAGCAACTATCTACCCATATAATTTGCCCTTGCCAAGTATACAGTACTCATCAATAATCTAGTAAAGGAACAGTATGCACGTAGGCCCACATAGAAACAATGTGTGACGAGATTACAGAGCCATACAGCAGTCTATAGTGGGTGTCTAGTATCACGTGTCTAGAAAAGTATTTTATGTTCGTATTTTTAATAACGACTTTATTTACAGTCCATGACTATCTGTACGATTTCTTGACACCCATAAGCGAAGAGTGGACACACTTTGAATACTTCTTAGAGTCCTCTTGTCAAGTGACACAAGAATGAGCAAGTACTAAACTACTACGTTGACGGTGCGACCAGGGCGCCTGATGTTATCAGATCTCCGTCCACCTGATCACCTGACCCCTGGTCGCACGACGGTGTAAAAAGGAAATACAACCTGTCACAAATTAGGCTGAAAATAAAATTTGACGCAAAGAATGGCCAGCTATTAAGATAGATTAAGAGAGCGCCACCGGGTGAAAGGATGCCCCATGGTGGGACACTTTCAGGAAACAAAGGTGGTCGGTGGGTCCAAAAGCGCGCTCATCCATGAATAAGGACACCAAGCATGTCTTCAAAATGGACTGACATACCTTCAACCAATAGAAGGACGACCCTAGTCGCACAGTTCTTTGTAAAATCAGGAATATTCTCAAGAACGAATTATTATCTTTACGCCTTACCATCAGTATTAAAATGACTATTACATCAGTATTAAAGTTTGGCACATGCCGGTGAGCCATTTGACTGTATACCCGTGCTTTATTGGACCTCTACACATCTCTACCGGTGTCTCGGATGGTTTGATGTCCACGTGTTACATAAACACCAGAAGAAGCCCTGGGGCGTATGAGCACTGGCCACGCCCACTTGTTTACGTACTGACCGCAATGCCCGTCTGTCAGTCGGCGGACATTCCTGGCAGTAAATAGGGGGTGGAGGCAGTAAATAGGAGGCTGACAGCTCCAGGGGTATTAGTCACGTGGTTCTAATCAATGTCGGCTCCCCATCTTGTAGTGCCTACGGTTATCTGTGAGTGTGTGTACTTGCTGACCCCGTGCGCTTACAAGAGTGGACGATCTCTGAGTTCTTCAACCTTCCCATATTTGAACTATCGCCGTTTCTTCTTCTTCTTTTACATTATTGTGAGCGTACAATGGCAACACTGAAAATAATTACTGGAGTTGTAAATCATTTGAGTTGTGAATCGTGATAGCTGTCACAGTTGTAATTTGAACAATTCATAGGAACTATTTATCGAAAACGTAATTTTCCATGTAGTGTTTCACTTTTTGCTATTCATGGACACTACATTGCCACTAGTAGGCTATATGTAATACAATTTATATTTATTAATACGAACAGCTTCCACCAATTCTATAGCATTGCACGCGATCATACCTTATCAAAAAACGATATTTCATTTGGGCGTTGAACATTTATATAATACATAGAAACTGCACATGCATACTACAGTATTTAAAGAATAAACTCTGAATACACTCAATAGTATTGCGCGTGGGTTGGTTCAGGGCCACTTAGCATTAATATAGCCTACATATGTTCCTTACCAGCTGTTTACCACATAGTTTTCTTCTGACACCCTTTTTTTCTTCATTTGAGTATACAGATAAAGATAGGACATGTATATTAGCACTGATTAAGACAGCCGATGATGTTTACATGTTTTATCAAACATTTCGAATGTCCTTACCACGTGGTTTCCTGCTGTCATCCATATTAATTTTGTTGTTACGTTCCAAAGAAAAGGATGTTGAGTATACAGATAAAGTAAGATAGGGCAGTTTTTCATAGAGCTACTGCTTAAGTACGACGACGATGTTTACATATTTACATCCATTTATTAGCCTACATACATTTATATCTACATATCCAATGGAAGATCATAAACATACCAAACCGAATCCAACATTGCGTTTCTTTTTTCTAGTAGTATATATTTTTAAATCTTTCGAATGTCCAATGATACCATCTACAACAAAGTAGTTGTGCCAGTAAGGGAGGCATGATAAAGGTGCGGGGCTCGGACAATGTCCTGAGGGGAGACAACTCAATTACGTCTCAGCTGGACGTGGCCATCAAACCCTCCAGGCAGAGCTGATGACAGCTGGACTCCTAGTAGAACAAGTAATGTGGTCAGTTTGTGTCCAGTGTGTTCACTCCGTGGCTGTAGGTGGTCAGAGGTTTTACAAGAAGCGCTACAGTGATTATTATTCCGAGTGAAAGCTCAATGTTTGGGAAATCACGTATCAACAAATCGCGTGGAATTCCCAATGCACTCGGTGACCTTTGGTACGAGTTTATACTGACTGAAAGTAGAAACGTTACATTCTTTAAAAACAACGATCAGGGATTCCTTTCTAGAAGCTCTCGTATTCACTATGATACCATAGCGCCCTTGTAGGTGCACACTTCCCGTGTATTAGAGATGTATACGAGAGTCATTATGGTCTTGTAATGTATATGAACGCTTCGAGAAAGGACATCACGTGTGACAATATGGACTGGTGATCGTCAGATCTGTTCACGTAATTTGCGTGTTTATATAACCAATGACGTCTGATACCGGATGTAATGTTCCCAAGTGTGTTGCAGCCAGGATGCCCTGGGTCTTTCATGGAAAGGAGGACGTGAAGGTTACTGACCTTGACCTCTGCAGTACCAAATACCCTGACATGAAGTGAGAATGTTGTTCATTGTCGCTATATAGCGTTGCCGTTGTTATTATATACATTTGGAAAAAAAAACATTCATATGCGCGGTTTGTATTTTGGTTCGGTATATTTCTATCATTCTAAGGATTGACGTAGTGTACGGAACTAAAAGTTTTTTCTCGCTCATAAGCATACAAGCATAAGCATACTATAGGCTACATTGAACATACATAGCTGCATTGCTGACAGAAAACCAGTTTAGGCATTTCGACTGACAGACTGACTGGGAATTTGAATGAACCGATACCATAAGACTGAACTCAGTTAATTAAAGGAAAGTTAATACCATTTATCCAGTCTTGACAAGATAATATACTATCAATATTTGCATACTAAAATACCATTTAAAACTGTTCTAAGTCAATATCTAAATGTTCTTTTGTAAACATTCCAACATCCAACTTACGAAGTACAATCGCACTGATTACCCTAAAGACTAACCGGTCAGCGGAATGACCAGTACCGGTCAGTCTCTACTCAGTGACCCCCAGAAGTCAGTAATGACCGAACACCCTAACCATTGATCCCGTGAATGCACCAAATGACCCGCGTAGCCACATTTGTGGAGGGCTAAGGGCGCACTTTAGTATCGACGGCAATTCGTCAAGGATATATTCCGTGCTTTTAGGTGCAGGCTATCAAATAAAGGTGATTACCTCGGACAACCTGTCGACATTTAGTTCTACCACCAGACCCTATGGATCATCTGTAGATCTCCTTAATGGGTATTAAGGAGTTATACAGATGATTCATGCATGACGTACGTGCGCCTGTGTGCTTGCGTGCGCGTGTCGCGTACGCATACATACACATGTGTTTATTTATGTTCGTGCGTGTGTATTTTTTCTTTCTTTTTATATTTTCTCTCTTTTTTGAATTGGGGAGTAGAGTTGCTTTCTAGATTTTTCCACGAATCTCATGACGAGTGTGTGTTTGGTCAGATTGTTTTTGGCAGTGATATATGGTCTGATGTGTAAGTTGCACTATACATGTAGGCCTATATATACTATACCGGAAGTGATCGTTCTGTTAGGGAAATAGTTACTAGTACTCTATGGACTTCATGTCTAGGACATACTAGTACAGGGAATACCGTGGAAGGTGCATGGTTGCGTGTATGTGTGCATACTATTATAGATATAGACATACTGTATATTGAATTGAAGAATTTCTCATCGTAACGTACATTACTCTACGCTATTTTGTAAATTAGTCAACGAATTGATCGTAAGACATACTATTATATATTGTTTGTAATACTAATAATGCGTACATTTATATTGCGCCCAATCCATGCTGTAACGCGTGTTCAAGGCGTGTTCAATGCGTGTTCAAGGCAACATTACACTGAGGTCAATGGGTCAGTGTTCTCTCAGTATCCTTCGCAACTTCCTAGGCAGTATACAACTCACACTGTATTTCAGACGGTTATCATTCACATTGCCACGCCATCCTTACGGATACTCATCTATATATGCTGGGTGAACATAATTGTATGGATTTGATACAGTTTTAAGGTATTTAAGTATATTTAAATACATGTATTTCAAGAATGCTCCTAATGCAATAGATACAGTATACCCAGTATACATCGACAACAATTAATATGCTTAGCCTAGTATGTCAGTGCAGAGCATCTAAGGCGGAACACTTATACTACTATAGTAGGCCTATATCAAGAACAGTCCTAGTGCTACAGAAATAGTTCTAGACAGGAATGATACCTAGGACATCCTGGGGCAGAACACAACACGTTTGATAGAGAGATATCCCGGTGACAGCCGTCCCCACTTAGACGGGAGAGATTAGACTGTTTCCCAATGACTCGCTCCATAGACATGTCACATTCTGTATATAGCGTGAATTACTACTACTACTACTACTACTACTACTACTACTACTGCTACTATTACTACTGCTGCTACTACTACTACTACTACTACTACCAAGCCTACTACTAGGCCTACTACTACTGCTACTACTACTACTACTACTGCTACTACTACTACTACTACTACTACTACTACTACTACTAGGCCTACTACTACTACTACTACTACTACTAGGCCTACTATTACTACTACTACTACTACTACTACTAGTAGTAGGCCTACTACTAGACTACTACTACTACTACCAGTTGAACATCGTATTACATATCAGGCCTACCCGATTAATGTATAAGGTATAAAGGTGTTTTAACATCTACAATGACACAAATCAAAATTACTGCTTGCAAAACCAAACTGGATACCAGTACATTGGTAAACCAGATACAGTGGAGATTGGAGTACGATCCGGTACTATTAGCTAGGATAAAAATACTTTATCTTCATCTATTTTCAACATAATTCAAGATGTCCATTAACAAAATTGGTTTGGGCGTGTAATCACGGAGGCCCCGGAAACATGACGAAAACCACGCTTTCCATGTATAAATACATCACCTATCATGCAATAATCATCTTAACCCCATCACACATCACCAAGGGCAGTCCGCCAGTCGACGTGTCAAAAGTCTTCACTACCCTGATAAATATTTACAGACAGTTTTTGGTGTTTATTTCCATTCCAAACCTACCAAACATGTTTTGTCACTCTTCTCTCCATGCCACTGGTATCCGCCGAGGCAAGGTTCGGTCTATTCATGCCCATCAGATTGAGTCGCAGTGTATTTAGCCGACACAAATACGACCTTCTGTACCTCGGCTAGAGGCGGAGGGCAGATTCCTGGCATTGTGATCTCTTGACAATAACACTGATGCCAGCTCTTGCCCGTTTCCTCACAGCAGATTCCAATAGAGTAGATTACAGGTGGTTTTAGTATATGACGTACACCGGTAGAACAGGCATACTGCGGGGATACCTTACTATATAGGCACACAGCACACACGCACACACGCACACACACACACAGACGCGCGCACACACACATACACACACACGCACAGACGCACACACACACAGCACACACACACACACACAGACAGACGCACA
>JAUTBZ010154490.1:0-11437 GCA_032361785.1 Lepetodrilus galriftensis
GAAATAGTTTAAACATGGCCGCCGTGATTACAGCCGGAAATGTTTGTTACAGTTTAATCTGTTTCGTTTTAGAGTTCTACTTTTTACTTCACCCGACTTGTTTCATTAGTTTCCGGTTTGAAAACTATGCACACAACGATTTTGAAACGTGCTGGTGGATTATTCAGACAAGATACGAGTATGGCCGGTGAAGTGAGTACAGCTCAGCATAATCACTGCCCGGCTATAAATAGGGGCAAATGAGGGGGAAATGGTAATTTACTCTTTATAGTCGTGATGGATGCAGCTATAATAATATGCTTTATTGTTACAATTGTATGATATGTTTGCTTGCAGATACCATTGAGAAATATCATTGGCAGACAGTGCTGGACTCAGAAGAGATACCAGTACGTATCAGTATACTGTAACTGTTTACACATTATGTAACTGAGTATGACTGTTTAACTTGTCTTTAGTGCTTTCACATTATTTGCCACTCAAGGCCACACGTGAGCATACGTCATTGGACTAATTAGTGTTCAAGGTGTACATCCAGCTAATTGAGGTACATACAAAACTAATAGATGAAGAACCGCTTATCTTTATTTCGGAACCGGCTCCGTGGCGTAATGGTTAGAGCGTCGGCCAGGAGTGTGGAAGGTCGTGGGTTCAATCCCCGGTCGCGTCATACCAAAATACGCTAAAAGGTGGTACTTGTTGTTTCCCTGCTTGGCGCTCATCATTAAAGGGGTAAATCAATGACTGGCCAGCTCGGAGTCAGTATACTGTGTCTGAGTGGGGTATCATTGTTCTATCTCGACTGCGACATGATATTCTAAGTGAACTAGCACTATAAAAACTGGTGGAAATCCAGACTAGTCAAGCAGTACATGCAAGTCATGATATTAGTGAAAGATTCTAGAAAGTGACTTTAACCCCAAATCAACTGTATACATATAATGAACATTTTAGAAATGAATTCTGAAATCACATCTCAGAATGTAAGTCGCCTCTGGTGACTGAGTGGTGTGCAATGACACATAAAAACACACACACACACACACACACACACATTTTAATCGAATGCACGTCTATGAATGAAATCATTTTACTGCAAAAGAAAAGTGGAAATCTATTTAAAACAGTATAACATTAAATGAATGCAACGATATTAGCAATGGAAAGTTCAATTAAATAATTTGGACGAAAACTAATTTTGAGAAGATCCCTGAGTACGAAACTAAGGAACAAAAACATATTTACGGCAAATGTAGACTGGGTTCATGTTTGTGGCACTTTCTATCAGCGCAGCGCATCCGTTACTAAACCGGTTTACAGTCATGCACATGGGGATTTTATTTTGACGTGTTGACCAAAACTTTCAGTATCGTTTTGCAAGCATTTAGCAAACGTACTGGTTACCAGCTATTGTATATTTGAAGGGGGTGTATTGCCGTGTTAGCAAAATGAGTAGATTAACACAAGAACTAACGCTGGATGATATTGACGACTGGTTTACAATAGGGAAAAAGGCGACAAAACCTAAGAAACCTGTCGTCTCTGTCCCAAGAAGTGTGACAGGTGGTCGTTTGTTCGATCCCCAAACAGGAGAGGTGGAAAAAGTTAAACAAGATCTTAAACATCACCTACCTACATATAAAAGGTGACATTCAACGAATATCATACACATTATTGACTAAACTAATCGTCGTAGAGAGTTGTTGAAACTTTAGACGACTGTTTGTCTCAGTGACTATCTCATTCTCACCATCATCAGCTGATCCCCCGTGAGATTTGTTTATTGTAAAAGACATCAGTAAAATAAAATTGATACATAGTCAGCAGATTAGATAATAAAAAGAAACATCATTCATACAAAACATGTAGCTTTTAAGAAGAA
Source organism: Lepetodrilus galriftensis (assembly GCA_032361785.1). NCBI lineage: Eukaryota > Metazoa > Mollusca > Gastropoda > Lepetellida > Lepetodrilidae > Lepetodrilus > Lepetodrilus galriftensis. The sequence goes on from JAUTBZ010154490.1 coordinate 1,883, forward strand.
TACATCTGTTCTGTAAATGTACACTGTAGAGTAAAATGTGACTGAAACTGAAAGATATGTAATATTTGACAATGACATACAGTATTGAGTAGCCAGTGTATAAATATAGTCTTATTTCATTGATCGATAAAGTTGGGAAAAGTCTTTACTTGGAGGCAGATAGCTTGTACCAACATCGGGGCATTAATATGAATATACCGTAAATACATGTATTTTCTTAATGTTATAATAAAAACACATTGTTACCCATCGACTTGCAGACATGATGCGTATGTGGATCAGAGAGGTTATGCTGAAGAGTACCAAGCTCTTGAAGAACAACAACTCTTGAAACATTACCAGGTTTGTAGTAACTAAAATTAACATCTGATCATAACCTAGGTAGTGCTCCTTCTAGCTGTTCTGTCTGTACTTTCTGTCCGACGCATGCGCACGCACAGTGTTATCCTTTGTAACTGGGCTATAAATTATGGAGCAGCCCCATGAAGCACTGTCCTATATATATTTACATATACACCATGGATAGTAAATATATATATTTTTTTATCTCCACGTATTAAAATTGCGAGATAAAAACTTAAATCTCACTGATTGAAAACCGGTGTGACATGCGGAAAATATAGCTTGTTGCCAAAATAGTGTGGACGAATCAAATGTACATACTTTCAGTTAAAATATGTTTAACTATGAAATGTGTCAACAAACCATTGTTGTATGCCTTATAAAGACAAATCAAATTTTTGTAAAAATTGCCTTGTTATTTCAGCCCCTGGAGCCGGGCCCGCGATCTGCGGGTGGCTCCGTGGTGGGCAAACTGGAGCAGCTGGAGCTAGATAGCACCTTGGCGGGGTCGGTGGGCATCCCAGACGACATGGTGCCACCCGGCGCCACAGAGGTGTACAACAACTACCACTTCAGTCACACGTACGACCCCAAGCTCCCTATCACTCAGTACAGAGAACAGGTACTGTGGTATCCTCAACATTGTACTTGATTTTTCCACTTGGTCAACTGGGGCTGGTGGTAGCGCAATGGTAGAATGTTGGATTTCTGTGTCAAAGGTCTGGGTTTAAATCCCGTTCTGGGAGTCTGGAATTAATATTCGTGATCATGATAGGATTCACGGTCTGTAATATGGCAATGCAGTTATAATCCTTAATCTGTCGCAGAAATAAAAACATTATTATTGACTATAACTGGACCACTTCTAATCTGTATTTTTTTTGCCGATGGTCATCTCCAATTGCCTCTTCTGAGTGAGAAGGTTAAACACATTTATTTATAATGATATAAGTAAAAGAATCTTTAAAGCAGCTCTAAACCCTCCATGCAGAAGGCAACCGGAAATGCCCTAAAGAGCAGTTTCTGTGCCTAATCCAGCAGGGAGAGGGTTAATAAAACAATTTATTTATCGTCACGGTAAACTTGTCTTTGTCAGGTGATCAGCACAATCGAGAGCAACCAGGTGACGGTGATCCAGGGCTCGACGGGATCAGGGAAGACAACTCAGGTGCCTCAGTTCATCCTGGACCAGTACGCCCAGGAACAGCGGCACTGCAACATCATCATCACGCAGCCGCGCAGGATCGCCGCCGTCAGCGTGGCGCGCCGTGTGTGCAGCGAGAGAGGCTGGACCCTCGGCACCATCGTTGGTTACCAGGTGAGCTGGTAGTTTTGCTATGTGGCTTCAGTTCGTAGTACTAGTAGCAGTTTTCTGATGAACATGTCTGTTTGATTTTTATGTATCATTCAAATTTAGATAAAAAAGTTTTTTTTAGTTATTCAATCTTACGATTTTTATGTTTTGTTATAATATTGATGGTATTTGTTTTAGTGTTGATGCTGAAATATATCTTAATGTATATTGAACTGTGGATACTCCTCGTGTGTGGGTGAAATATTCCTGCATTGACTTAAATAATTTGACATTTTGCGATGTTTTTGTCGGCAGATCGGGATGGACAACAAGACGTCTGAGGACACGCGGCTGACGTACTGCACCACGGGCGTGCTGAGGGAGAAGCTGATTAAGAACAAGAACATGATGCAGTTCACCCACGTCATCCTGGATGAGGTGCGGCTTTAACTTTACTACTGTTCCTTTACCAGTGCTGCGTTCAGGCTGCACTGCATTTCACTACACTACAAAGCAGTGACTGGCTTTGGCTTAACTGCTTTTAACTTCTCCAGGGCTGTGTTCAGGCTGCACTATATTTCACTACACTACACTACACTACACTACACTACACTAATATTCTACAAAGCACTTACTGGCTAAACAGGTTCGAAGCAAAATATTTAAAAAAATAGGCTTGAACAACCTGGAGTCCATTTGCTTCATGCTTTGAGTTTTCTTATAAAACACTCGTCGCAGATGTCTGATTTTTTGCCATTAATTTAGTCGTTCGAATTATGAGTTTTGTAATTATTTATTAGTGTAATTATGGTACTCTTTCATGACTGTCGTCGTTTATGGGTGAAATATCCCTACTTTGACCTGAAGCACATCTGTCCATCTTAATGTCTTTCTTCATCTTTTATTCAAATAGGTTCACGAACGAGATCAGGAATCCGACTTTGCATTGCTGATTGTCCGGAAGCTTCTTAGGACAAATTCGAGACATGTCAAGGTACGACATTTACAGATGTAACAATCCCATCCTATGCGTTGTCCGAGTCACATCACTCGCACGTCATGGGTCATGTATTGTGGTCATAATATCTATTTATTCAAGATATTCAATAATTCAAGTGATTTGCTTGGTTGAGACTTGTCCTGGTTTACTTTGGCCGTAGGTAAAAGTTGTGACCTCATTAACCCTCTCCATGCTGGATGCAACTGGAGATGTCCTAAAGAGCAGTGTCTGAGGCTAATCCAGCAGGGAGAGGGTTAATGACAGTGAAATCATTGCAGCTTTCCTCGACTTGTACATTAGAAAATTAATCGTCGTGAATATTAGCAAATTTGCTTGCTTATTTAAAAGTGATCTGTTATAATTTTGGATAAATTTCGTCTCACTACCAGGTCATCCTCATGTCGGCTACCATCGACAGCAACTTGTTTGCCAGCTATTTTGCGCTGCCCGTGCGAGACCGTCTTGAACCAGCGCCAGTCATCAGTGTGGAGGGTCGTGTGTTCAAGGTTGTCGAGTTCTACGCCGAAGATTTGACCCCTGAACTAGGGGAGGTAAGTGGTACACTTTCAGTAAACTGAATCTGAATAGTGGCAATTCAGTTATCATCCTTGGTCTTGTCGGTACCAGCTGGTGATTGCAGGTTTACTGCAACATTAATGGCTATGGATGTTGCGTATTTCCTCCTGCCCTAAACGGACAAGTTGTGATATTAGTGAAATAATCTAGAAAACGACTAAACTCCAATTAAAAATATTTTTCTTAAACTGAATCTTGTTCAATTCTAACACTGCATATGATAAATATTTATTTTAATTGAACTTTAAAACATATTCTCACTCAATTTCTTTTTCATCATTTTCAGAATAAACTTGCATTTTTCAAGTGCAGTGGTATTATTATGCTTGTTTGTGTTACCAGCTTCCTCTGTACGATGAGGCGAAGCCTGAACTGAGTACTGAAGTGGAGGACTTGGCCGTCAGACTCATCTGTGAATTCGACTCTCTGGAGTTTAAAGAACAAGGGTAATTATATCTTTAATTATCGCATCGGGCACGTATGCCTCACTGGGTTAATTTGTGTTGCTTATGGCTTGTTCTCTGTCCTCTGTAGGTTAGACGATGAGACTGGATTTTCCCCTGTCCGTGGAACTGTGCTTTGCTTTCTGCCAGGTACGTGGTCCCATTCTGATTCCCGTTCCCGTTCCCGTTCCGATTACAGTTCTGATTCTGATTCCTGTTCCAAAACTGGTCTGCAATTCTCCTCCATGTCTTGTTCACAGATACCCGTTTAAAATTTGAATTTGAACATGAAATTGTGTTCAGAAGGTTCGGTTATCTTGCGGCCAGGTTCCAATTCAGATTCAGATTCCAATTCAGATTCCGACCATGACACAGTTAAACTGTTCCCTTTATTAAAGTTGCTATGCAATGTCAATGATATGTTGTTCTGTATGAGACTTTGTTCTCAATGTTTTTGTTCTTGTACATTATCCTACAGTGTTTTGGCAAGTATTGTAATTCTTTACAGGTTATGGTGACATATCTGACATGTATGACAAACTTCGAGTCCACGAAGCAAAACACAAGTAAGTATCATCCTTGGTTCATCAGTGCCAGTTAGTTTGGTGCCGGGTGATAGGGCAGTGGTAGAATAGTAGACTTTGAAGTCAAATTCTCTTTCTGACGCGATTATGGTTAGATGTGAAGTCTGTACCGTAGCAATGTAGTTCTCATCCTTGGTCTGTTAGTACCAGCTAGTGCTCACAGGTTTACTGCAGCATTCAGCGCTACGGATATCGCGGGTTTCCTTCTGCCATAAACTGATAACCTGTGATAATAGCATAAATAAATAATCTGGAATGTGTCCTAATTTCTAGGAACACACACACACAATAACACTCTCGGGGCTCCAGACTAACATTTTGAGTTACTTGCCCGCAGAGCAAGTCAGGGCAAGTTGCAGTGGCACCAAAGGTGATAAATGTTAAAAAGTAGGTTGCCCGCAGTACAATTTAACTTGCCCCTGTACGTCGGGCATATGTGTTAGTCCAGAGCCCTGCCTCTTCCTGATGAATTGGGCCCAGACAGGACACTTTAGCGTATCTCTGGTTGTGCATTGAGAGAGTTAAATATATTTTTACCTTCTGTATTTCAGTCTGAAAGTTATCCCTCTCCACTCGACTATAACACAGGAGGAACAGATGCGTGTATTTGAACCAGCGCTCAAAGGACAAAGAAAGGTATGCAAGATAAATGTCCTCGCTACACTCAAGTCATCGTCAATATTAGACATTGTTAGTTACTTGTCCTATGCAGTTTGAGCAGTAATACAAGTTATTTAATGAAAACATCCTACATCAAATCACTGTATGCATATTGAAAGTTTCTTTATTATGTGTTTCAGATTATTTTGTCCACCAACATAGCTGAGTCTTCAATCACAGTCCCAGATATCAAGTATGGTGAGTTTATCAGTGACGTGGATCTTCCCTGAGATGAATTCCGTGGTGAAAAGAAATCTATTCTAGAACGTATCCACATATTAATATTTGGCTTAATAATTATTGGATATTTTCAGTATTTCTATTTTTTTAAATAAATATACTCTTTTTCCAAAATTTCCTTCTAGAATGATATTCTAAATTTTAATGTCTTCATTAATATCATAGAAATCTAGATTTTCTATATCTGGTACAGTACAATTATACTGTGCATTAGCTCCATGCACGAAGCATGCTTGAATCGCAACAGACGATGTTTGAAAAAGACGAATTGATGTTTTAACAGTAAATTAGCATGAGACCTGTTTGCGTACATAATATGATACAAACAGTTAGGGATATGCCTGATGAACTATGGATCAAACCACAACCAAGCTAAATATCTACGTGTAATTCTGTTCACAGTGATCGACTTCTGTTTGACCAAGAATCTCGTCTGTGATCCGCTGACCAACTACACTCACCTCATCGTGGACTGGGCGGCCAAAGCAAATTGTACCCAGAGAAAAGGTACTGTCTGTCTGCTGTAGATTTGAACAGATAAATAGTGAAGAGGCGGGTTGTAGCACAATGGTAACATGTTGGATTGGTGTTGAAGGCTCCGAGTTCAAATCCCGTCCTGGGAGCATCAATGTTCACGGAAGTTACCTTTCTGATGCGATATTGATGCGTTGACTGTACAGTGGCAATGCAGTTATCATCCTTGTTCTCTCAGTACCAGCCGGTGCTTGCAGGTTTACTGCAACATTCAGTGCTACAGATGTTGTAGGTTTTCTCCTGCCACAAACCGACAAGCCGTGATATAAGAGGATATGAAGGACATGTAGAAACATGATTTCAGTGTGTCTTGAAATACTGTAATATGTTAGACCACAACTTGTTTTAATATGAAATTTTGTTTTATTGTCCCATCGTCGACTATGGGTGAAACATTCCCGTTGCGACGTAAAGCATTATTTAATTCATTCATTCCTAATGAAATGGAGGCATTCTAAAGTTCCTCTGTATTTACTTGATGTTTATTCAAAGGTCGAGCTGGTCGTGTATCCAATGGCAGATGCTACTTCATGGTGACCAAGTCTTTCTATGACCAGTGTCTGCCTGACTACGGAGTTCCCGAGATGCAGGTAAGCAATCTCACAGTTCCTATCTCATCACTGGGGCGGGTGGTAACCTATTGAATTTGTAGAATGTAGATCTTCGGGTCAAATCTCGTCCCACAGCACGACTTCCGTATTTGCGAAAGTTTCCTTTCCAATGCGATCATGATCATGTCCTGTCTGTAACGTGGCAATGCAGTCATCATCATTTGCCGTCAGCACGAGCTTGCAGGTTTGCTGCAATATTCAGCAATGTGGATGTTGTGAGTTTCCTCCTGCCCTAAACTGACAAGCCGTGATTTAAGTTAACAAATCTTGAAAGCATTTCTAAAGTTCTAAACTCCAATTAAAAAAATTAAATTAAAAAAATAATTAAGAAAAAACACAATGATTCCTTTTATTCCTAGCGTTGTCCCCTCGAGACGCTTGTTCTCAAGACGAAGATCTTCAACATGGGAGAGCCCCGGGCAGTTCTAGGCTTAGCTCTGTCACCTCCAGCCTTGGACGACATCGAGAGGACCATCCTGAATCTCAAAGAGGCAAGTCTCGCGTACAGATGAGATCTGTTTTCTAATTAGATAAAACCCTCTCGTTTCAAGTCATAAGTTTAAAAATTGATGATTTGCAATCATTGCACCTTCCTTCAAGAGAGAATAATACACAAGGAATAGTTTTTGGCTATATGTCCTCACAATAAAAATAGATATTAAAATCTCCTTTAACCCTGTCCCTGGTGAAGGCAATCCAGCAGGGATATTGCTGGTTTCCCCCTGCCATAAAATGATACACCACGATATAAGAGAAAGAATCTTGAAAGCGGTTCTAAATAAATACCAAATAATATAAAATATAAATAACTATAAAATTTAACAATGTGGACTTTGTTTCCAGGTTGGAGCCCTTGCAACTTCGAACAACGCGATGAACAGCCGATACGATGGCGAGCTGACGTTCATGGGGCGTGTGTTGGCAGATCTGCCGGTGGACATCCGTATCGGCAAGTTGCTGATCATGGGTCACGTGTTCGCACTGCTGGAAGAGTGTCTCATCATCGGTGCGGCCCTCTCGCTGAAAAGCGTCTTCGCCAAACCTTTCAAGGCCAAGCTGAGAGCTTACGAGTAAGTGGAATAATGTCTACTTTTTGTATGTTTTAATAAACATACAATTGGAATTTTTTTTTTTTTATTGTTATCGAAATATTTGTGATAGCGGATTTCTGTTACACTTCCAGACACAAGCTGAACTGGGGGATGTTCTCTCTGAGCGACTGTATTTCCATTCTCAATGCCTACAAGGTAATTTATTTTCGTAACTTAACCAGACATCTCGAGATACAATAGTCTCTTCAAGACTTGTCACAAGAGCTGATGAAAAGGGGAATCCCCAGATTTTATTCTAAATTTAACTTCTGCTCTAATTATCTGATACAATGTGTATTATAGTTTACATGTTTATGTATTCAGGATGTATTGTTTGTGTTCAGAGTGTATTGTTGGTGTATTCAGCATTTATCCTTTATATTGTTCCGAGTGTATTGTTGGTGTATAAGAGGGTGTATTGTTGGTGTATTCAGGTATGGGAGAACAAGAAGAAGCTGCATGCGTTCAGAAGAACGGGGATGACGGAGAGAAAGTGGGGAGAAACACAGTTCATCCAGATCAGGAGGATCAACGAGGTATCGTCGCTTTTGTTGATTATAAATATGACTTAGGGTTGGGGGGCAGGTGGTACCGCAGTGGTAGATTGTTTTGGACTTCAGAGCTAAAGGCTGTGTGTTCAAATCCTGTTGCTGAGCCTGATAACAATGTCTGTGAAAGTTACGTTTCTGACGTGATCATGATAGGATGTGCTGTCTGTACCATGGTCCATCTGTACCAGCAGGTTTACTGCAACATTCAACGCTACAGATATTGCGGGTTTCTCCCTGCCCTCAACTGACAAGCTGTGATATATTAAGTGAAAGAATCTTGAAAGCAGATCTAAACCCCAATAAGAAAAAAAAACAAATAAAAATAAATAATTCCCGCAGTGATGTTAAACAATATTTCACACTTTCACTTCTCATTGATAACAGGTGTCCGAGCTGGTCCGAGAACTGGAACAGCGGCTGGAGAAGTTCAACATCCAGAAGCCACACCGAGTGCCGGCCTTCAAGGAAGAGTACACGTCGCCCAAGGAACGACTGCTACTCAAGGTGAGGCTATGTCTACATTTCCTCATTGAGTGACATGTTTATTTTAATTAAATTTAATTTTTAAATGTATGTTTTAATATTTTTTTAAATTTAAATGTATGATTTTTATTATATATTTGATTTTTTAAAATAAAAAGTGATAATAACGACAATATGATCCAAGACTAACCAAATGGTTTACTAGTATCTGAATTTGCAGAGAATTAAAAGTAGTTACAGGATGGGCAGACTATTAGGAAAATAAATAATAAAATTTTAATTTTAATTACGGCGTAAATTTTAAGTAAAATTTAATTAAAATGTACATTTCCTCTTGCAACGTGTAACAGCTTGTGTTGCATGGAAATTGGGGTTGTGTGTCAGGTAGTGAAACTGTTGATACGTCTCTAAAGGAATGTATTTCCTGTCTATGTATTTCAGATAGCGTTTTGTTCGGCCTTCTACCCGAACTACTTTCTGCGCGGGGATGTGGACGAAGGTGATGCAGTCAGGGTGCTGTCCAATCACGACCCAATGAACACCGTTGTGGTAAGCCTTAAGTTATTTTTTTTTAAATGAATATTTTTTTTAGCCATTTTCACGTTAGTGTTTGTTTTTTGAAAATATTAGATTCAAAGTAAAGGAAGATTTTCAGTGATGGGTTTTCATAGTATAGTGACAGTGTGCTTCATGTTCAAGGTGAAGGGACTCCCAGCTAACCAGGGCATGTTGTACAAGGAGCGAATACAAAGGTTCTTCGCCGACTGCAGCAGGGACCCACTGCCTGTTGTAAACTTTGAGGAGACCAAGTGAGTAGTCCCATGTAGCACTATGACGGAGGCTATGGTAATGTGAAGCTCTTTTTGAAATATTACCACTGTGACGCAATGTGCCAAGTCAATCAAATCTCTTATTTTCCCAGGGCATTCATCCAGTTCCCATGGAAGGGCAACACGCTGTACGAGTCCAGAGTTCACCAGGGGTTGTACATGGCCATCAAACTGAGGTAACCTGACACATAGGGTGCGTTTGATTTGGAGTCACTAGCGTCGAGTCAAGGATGGACTATGCATGCGCAGTTGATGCAACTCTTAAGTTGTAAACAAACGACAGGAACAGAGCACGAGTGTTTATCCTTACCAGCTG
>JAUTBZ010154501.1:0-11436 GCA_032361785.1 Lepetodrilus galriftensis
TGTGTGTGTGTGTGTGTGTGTGTGTGTGTGTGTGTGTGTGTGTGTGTGTGTGTGTGTGTGTGTGTGTGTGTGAACTAACGTTTGATGTGTAGTTTGGGATTACAGGCAGGTAGCCTACACTGTTAGTGGGTAGCTGCCCCATGGATAACTGTGGCCCTAATCCAAGTCAAACACAATGATTGAAAACATTCATGTCATTGTCCCATTTGCTTAGAAAGCATAACTTTATCAAGTGGTGAATGCAGTAAAGCCTGGACACACAAAGCAGCATAGAATACGTCAGTGAATACAGGACACGGCTACCTATGCAGTGCCTCTGTGGCACACGTCTCGTCCTTTAGCCACTGTATATGTTAGCAACACACACAACCCAGTTGACAACCATTGACAAGCTTAAACAACCAGGCAATCTTCATGTCATGTATATAGCAGGGGAATGGTGCTCAGTAGTATGAACATATGTCATGTCACCACCCAGAACAAACATCACTAACAGCGTGGAGATACTGTAAGCTATGTCTAGACAGATTCCTTGATTACCAGGGAGAAACTATCAGGAATTACAATGCCTGGAATTCACCGGAAACACCGACTGATACCAAGGGTAAGAGATATGAAATAGGGTCCATGTTCTTAAATACGTGTCTGTGTTGAGTACAATGACCAGGTCATAGCAGTGTGAAGCCATGTAAACTATCCATGTAGACAGCACAGAGACGAGACTGAGAGTACATGTATCACTTAGAAACAAGGTTTCCATGCAATTGTTGACCACCTATTAGCACAGTAACACAATGTAGCCATCTTTAACTTAACTCTTTAATATATAGGCTGGTGACTAATTATGCCTTTGAACCAATTTGAATTTAGATCTTTTGCACAAACATAGTAAACATACAAAACCAAAATTATGCACTCTTAAAAAATAATATAAAGTGCAATATTACTTGCTGAACTATTTAGATTCTGTTTTAATTAAATGATGAACACTATCTACCAATGGTCACATCTAACACATTGATTTTGGCATGTTTTCAGAAGAGAAGAGAATGGGTGGATGATGATGTTTCTATCTATGATGGGACATTTCTAGACGGCCTTGACCTTGCTGGAGTCCTGGGACAACAGCTAGTCATGTGGTCATACAATGAGCCGGACACTCTCAACCTGTTTACACCTGTCCTTGGCGACAATCTGGCCACAGTCTTCAGGCTTACCAAGGAAACCCTCCATTTTGATCCCCAAATACACAAACTAATGATCCTGAAAGCTGGAACAAACCATCCCATAGACATCTCCCAGTTCTACTGTGTGCAGCCGGGGTCCGCCATCTTGTCTATGCCCAGAGATGGCGTGCGTGTTCATATGGAGATAAAACAATTGCGTATGAAATTTGACATGGATGTGGACCTGACAATGACTGTACTACAGTTGAAGTACCGCCTCCATAAAGAGAAAGGATTAGCAGAGGATCGACTAGATTTTCTGTATAAGGACCGGCCAATGGAGAACAGACAATATCTGTTCAACTATAAAATTCAGCCACGCTCCACCATCTTTGTGATGATACACATACACTACGACATGCTGGTTCATGTGGACACGTTCTGGGGAAACACGTATCATCTGTACCTGGATCCGTCCATGACAGGGATGAACGTTATTTGGAATGTTCTCAGACGAACAGTGACCAAGAACACGCCTGACCTGATGGCAGTGTTTGATCTGTATCTGCCCAAACACACGCTGGTGCTGTACCATCGTCACAAGGTGGTCAACTGGAACGCCTGTCTAGGACTCTACAACATCGACGACAACGACACGCTGAAGCTCTCCACGGTCGGCCTCTATCACAAGCTGTCACTACAGAAAATCCCTGTGTTTGACGATTCAGGAAAGATGCAGACTGTGAAAGTGTCAATGTTTGACCGATGGTCAACAGTAGCTCTCAAACTACACGGGATAATCGGGGTGTCCGTCAATCTCATCAAGATCTTCTGTGGCAGAAAGCAGGTGGACATGGCGGAGGCTATAGGTGAATACACCATCCGGTCAAACCCTGTCACCATGGACTTGAGTCTGTCAAAAGCAGATCCTGATGTACTATACGGTGTGTCGCTGAACTTCAGACTTGGGAGAGATGTGACAGAAATCATCAAGGTATCATCCAAGAGGACCGTGCGTTCTGTGAAGAACATCCTGGAACAGCTAGGAGTTCCCAATGCCTCTGTGTACGACATGTACATGGGTGACATCAAGCTGTCTAACAGTGAGAGGGTTGTAACTGCTGTGGAGGATCTGCAGGACCAGATAGACCTCAAACTCACCCAGTACCCGGTCTTCATCCACTCCACCCACAACGCCATCTACAGAATGCAGGTGTATGCCCAGGAAACTGTAGCAGCCTTCAAGAAGAGAATCGAGATGAAATCTGGCTTGTCTCTCACAAACTACAAGCTGTTGCTGGCAGGTGAGGAGTTCACGCCAGGAGACGAACTCTGCATGTTTGACACCAGGATCGGCATCAGATCATCACTGTTCCTTCAGCCACGAGTCCTGCACGACACGTTCTTTGTCCTGTACGATAACTACATGCTGAAAGTGAAGGTTCCCAAGAAGCCGTCCTCTGAGCAGCTGAAGCAGTTGCTGTGGCAGGAGATGACCCTCCCTTCAGGAGCTCTGGCCTCAGTGGGCGTCTTCCTGCAGTGGTACTACACCGGGAGAAACAACCACACCATGTTCAACAAGCGGCCTCCAAAGAAGCACCACTTCCTTGGGCCATCGTCCTCCATACCTGCTTACCAAGCAAATGACTTCACAGAGCTGCGTGGCGACTACAGACACCTGGAAGATGACCACCATCAGTACCCGTACAAACCCTTGAAGAAAGAGTCCAACCCAGTGATGAGAATCTTTCATGAGAAAGAACGTCTTCATGACCGATCTAAAGACAGATCATTTCCCTACCCTGCTCATTTGTTCCCATCCTACGAGTCCTTCAAGGACAGGACTAGAAATGTGAATCTTCCCGGATACCGATCTGACGGCAAACACAGACACGTATACAGGAGTCATGATCACCTCCACTACCACAGTCTCCTGTCACCGCGCAGAGATGAAACACTGCACTTAAAGCTTTAGAGAAGGTATAAGAAATTGACTGCTTAATAAGTGATATGTTAGTATTGTCTTGGCATCTGTGGATACTCTCTACAAGTATCAAGGATCTGTGACATTGTCTCCAAGTTCAGAAATACTCAACTGCATATATTGAGATTGCAACACAATATATTGTTTGATGATGGATGTGATATTATTACAATATTAAACAAACAGTCAATTTATCTCATGAAGAATGTGACATTATATTAGATAAACAGTCAGTTAGTGTTACAGATTGTATGATAATGAATGTGATATTATAACAATACTTAGACAGTCAATATTAGTAAATGTCATATACCATCTTAGTATGTTTGCATTATGAAACGATAGATTTTTGCAAAGAAAATATTAATGTTAAACACCATAATGAGAATTAGTAGTAAGATTTAGATGTTGGTCATTTAGAAAGTGTACTAAATGACATTGTATACCTATATGGATCAATGGCCAATATCAGCATACTATTATTATGAAATGTTAAATGCCTTATAGCAGGCTCCTGTATATATATATATAAACAGTGACTCAACATGATCTCATCTGAAAGTTGTCTAATTAAAATGTTACATGCTAAATGATTGTTGGTGATTAATTCTCATTTAGTTTTAGGTATTCCGTTGACTAAAGTTTCAAACAGTTGGTCAAAAAAACATCTCTATTAATATTAAGACAGCAGATCTAAATACACAGCATTGTATTAAAATAATTATTTACATGTTAGCTATTTATAGATCTACATCACAGCAGTGGAGAAATCTTGCTATGAAAATAATTAAGAGGGATTTTCCCTGCTAAATTCAAATAGATGGCATAAGAAAATCTGATGCTTCAGATAGGCTCGTATTGCTTCATATTCATCAAACTGTGTATAGTTTTTAAAGTCTCAATTTAAAATCGCATTACGCATGAAATCATCTTTATTAATTAATATGTCTACAGTTGCGCCTAATCTAACATATGTCATGATATTTTTTAAGTTTATATTCGACACATTATATTAGACCATTGTTAAGAGTTAACATTAGTAGTTAACATACATGTAAATGAATTATTATCTTTTAAAAGGTATGTGAGTGTGAGAATGCAGATCATGCTCAGTAATTAGGTCACGTGTATATTAATGTCAACCAATGGTCAGAAGAAATATTAACTGTGATCGCTTGATCGCAAACGTCAGTAGGCAGCGCGCAAATAACACCTTTGTCTACGTACAATGTTATATAATTTGTTTCTCTTTGAGAAACAGAAACAAGCATATATTTATGCTGAAATTATTGCATTCTATATTATTGAATTTTTCCATACGGTATATCAAATTTTCAATACCTGAAGATAGATATACATTTCCATGAATTAAAATACGTATAGAATGCAACAATAAGCATTGTGACATAAATGCTGATATAGTGGTGAAGGTGTAGCAAATCCACGTATAGTTCATGGAAGGCAGGTCACTGTATACACTTGTTATGGCTGAATGACAATAATGTGCTCATCATGTTATAATTGTCAGTTTTAAGTTTGTGTAAATATCAGTAAGGCAAATTTGTGTTGTTAAAACAACTAAATGCGCATAACATACTTACCCGTATCTGAATAAGTTATAAAAAAATGCAAAGAACAATGTAAATATTTCTTATTCAGATTGAAAAAGCATTTTTTTCATGACTATTGACAAATTTGCCCATGTTCTTGGTCTCAAAAGTACGTAGTATATACTTGTATATATTTACATGTACTTGTAGTATACAACACAGGACACAGCCTATTTACTAGGGTTGCCACGATTCACCTATCTCGCGATACGATACGTATCATGATACCAGGCTCACGATACAATACATATCACGATTCAATTTTAAAGAACGTTGCCGTTGGGAAGAGAAAATTTGAAAAGAATATGTTAAAATCCTTGTGAAAAATACTGAAATCTAACTTCAGGAATATTATGAAAACAAATCAACCTGAACATGTATTTTAAAATCGATATATATTAAAACAATGAATCGATTCACAAAGACAGAATCGTGTTTCACGATATAAGAGGTACAATGATGATGAATCGTGACACCGCTACTATTTACCACAGTAAACACATTTACTTCTTTACAGAGTCATTAGTAAAGAAACTGTAAGAAATGAAATTACAAATGATATTCTGAGATTGTACGGCTGCCATGACAAGTAACATGGACAGGTAGAACATAGTGATGACTTCCAACAGAAGCTTCCTTCTCACATCTTCCATGTTCCCACTTGCAAAAATGAATAATTGCTGCTGTCTTCATGGAGATCACTGGGCCCTGTATTCGTGATCCTGCATGAAGCTTTGGGTCTTTTCATGCTGGTAAAAACTTGTTTAGGATTGTGATCCAAACTAGGCGATGTATTGTTTTATTACTCTGACACTTTTGCTTTATATTCAAAAGGAACTTTAGGATAGCAGAATATAGAAGGTTATCTAGATTACAGAACAATTCTAAAAATTACCACAAATTTGAAAAATGTACAAATAAAATACAAGTGTAATATCTATCGGATGCATTTTATGGCACATATAGTTCATGAAAATTTTAATTGTTCTATTACAGATTAAGACAGATATATACTCAACAAAATTAAGGACCAATAGCCATTTTGGACAATATAAATGTAGCTTTATATTATTTTAACAATGAAGAATTTACATAAGTAAAATCTCCAGGTATTCTTCAAGAACTTTCAGACACATGACAAGAATTTAAGTCTAGATAATTTGTGGTGAAACCTTCTGACAAATTTGTGAACTTTGCTAATCTGGTAGTAGGCTTCTCCACAACTTATCTGACGGTCTTTGATTAATTTTGTTGAGCATGTATGTTTGGTGCTATGTATGTTACAGAGATGAGAGTTGTCTTACCTCGAGGGACTCTTCACCGCGGTACCACTTGACTCGGGCTCGCGGGTCCGAGATGAAGCACTCCAACATGCCGGGCTTCTTCCGCGTCACTTCATGGTGCTGGGGCAGCTTCTGAGTGAAGTAGTACTCTGGCTCCTTGGCTGCATACACAGCATAAAATACAGCATTAATAACATACACAGCATAAAATACAGCATTAATAACATACACAATGTATGCAGCATTAATAACATACACAATGTATACAGCATTAATAACATACACAATGTATACAGCATTAATAACATACACAACATAAAATACAGCATTAATAAAAGTGCTCTTGAGCTACATTGGATTGCGGTGTTATACAAATTATATTAACTTCATTATTTATTATTTATCCTTCACTAGAAATATAAAAGTTTTGGCACTTTACAGCAGTTATTAATGTTTTAATATATATATTTTGACATTAATTGGCTCCAGAGAAGAATCACTTCACTATGAACTCATCCAGTGTGACTATCTGAGAAGCTGGTGATGGTACGTACCCTCCACGTACAGCCAGGCGGAGGTGGGGATGGTGTTACACTGACACGTGTACTTCCCGCCGTCCTCGGGCTTCACGTTGTGCAGTTTGAGCGTGTACTCGTGGTCGTCGCTGGAGAGGTGGTACTTGTAGCCGTGGAATATCTCCATCTTGTTCTTGAACCAACTCACACTGGCATTGGGCTTACAGAATTCACATGAAAATTTCACAACATCTTTTCCTTCTGCGCATTTGATATCGTCAAGCTCCTTTAGGTACTTATCTGGCTCCTAAAAATGGAAATATAAATTAGCAATTTCCTTTCTTAAAAACAATAAGGCAATATAAAATAATAACAAATTTGGAGTGTAAAGCCATAGCATAGAAGCATAGATGAATGTTTGCATAAGGTGTATTGTTAGAAGATTACTTTTTAACTTCAATGACTTGGTCTGGTACGAATGTGCACAGACAGTGGTGAGGACAAATTTACATATCATTAACATACTAATAAATGGTTGAGCATTTATAAAACAAACCGTTGTTGCCTATAGCAATATGTTCCTGCAAGCTGCAACGGAACTATACATAGATAGCTAGTCCTACTACCTCTAGGACACCAAGACCTAGGACATCAATATCTAGGACATCAAGGCCAAAAACACCAAGATCTAGGACATCAAGATCTAAGACACCAAGATCTAGACACCAAGATCTAGACACCAAGATCTAGTACACCAATACCTAGGACATAAAGATCTAGGACACCAAGATCTAGGACATCAAGATCTAGACACCAAGATCTAGACACCAAGATCTAGACACCAAGATCTAGTACACCAATACCTAGGACATCAAGATCTAGACACCAAGATCTAGGACATCAATATCTAGGACACCAAGATCTAGGACATCAAGATCTAGACACCAAGATCTAGACACCAAGATCTAGGACACCAAGATCTAGGACCAAGATCTAGACACCAAGATCTAGACACCAAGGCCAAGAACACCAAGATTTAGGACACCAAGGTCAATGTCACCAGAATCTATGACATTAAGATCTAGGACAATGACCTAGGATACCAGAATCTAGGATACCAAGATATTAGTCAGCAAGGTGAAGTCATGAGACCGAGAGCAGCACTCATCAGAGTTACACGGACACTGCTAGCAATGCCTCCTACACATGCATGTAGATTGCTCTCTTGAAACCAGAAGTTACACATGCTACAATCTTCCAGTTCCTCATGCATTCTACCATGCTGGTACTAACACGCACACATCACAACACATGCATATCTTGTCAGTTCCACATGCACTTGTCCACAGTGTTTCAGTGATTTGTCCACAATGTGCTAATAGTAGGAGGACAACGTTACAGCAGGGCCAGCGTGTCTGGTGCACGTGAGCTACGGTTATTACTTGTACAGTGTGTATAGTCCATGTAATGTATGCATACCTGCCCTGTATATAGCACTGGTATTCACCATAGAGAAGATGCCAGCCTCCCTGTTGTGATAAGCATACATTATCAACAGATTAGTTTTTAAATTTTACATGAAATATAATTCTGATAGCTGAAATTGGCTGACTTATCTATAAATACCTCCCTAGTGTCCACAGTACACCTCAATGTCTTTATATTAGCACATATTTTTAAATCAATAGTACATGGGAATTTGTAAATATATATGTCTTGCTGTAATAATTGTGCTTTACATAAGCATTGGCTTTAAATTGTTCTTGCTATTTTATTTAAGTTCAAATATTAATCTGGTCATTGGGATTAGCAATATCTTATGTAGAGCTGATGTTTATGATTAAATGTCTCAATTATTTGGAGACAAAAAAACATACAAAAGAAATAATAAAATTAATAATAATTGTGTTGTGCTCTATCTGCTATTTACATTTACATTTCATGAGATTATCTCTAAATGTGGCCAATTTGGACCAAGATTCTTCAATACAGGTAGAAATGTACAATTATACAGGTTAAAATCCCAAATACAATTCCGAGGACAAAGTTTTAAATTATGGGAAATTAAAGTTGATTCTGTGTTATGGGATTAACCATGTATGATGCTGGAAGCACAATGGTCAGAATAACAGAGAACTCAGAAAATAAGGATCTTTAAAATATGTTTGTTGACTATTTTATGGTAAAATGAATATAGCACATTTCATTTTAACAAAGTATATTGGGCAACAAGTTACATTTTCCACATGTCCCACTGGTTTTCAATATTTTCTTGTTTTAATTTTAATTTTAATTTTTTAAATATTGTGCAAAAATATTCAAAACCAGTGGGACATCCAGAACCTGTAGCTTGTTACCCAATATACTTGTGATTGTAAACTGTGCCTTTAATGCTAAAAATAATACTGTACTGAAAATATTGTCAATACTGGATTTGGTGCTTTAAATGAAAGTCATCTTTAAAACTGTCATCAAATGTAAACAAAAAATCTAAAATCCCATTGGAATCATTTTTGGCAATGTAATGTAATCATGTAACAATCTATGGTGAATACAAAATGTTAATTTAAATAGTTTTGTTAGTCACACTATTCAATTTAAAATGTCCAAATAAGTTGTAAATACTAGTACACACTTGTTTTGATGAATTAGTTTTAAAAAAGAAAAAAACATCAGTGAATTGTTAAAGCTTTGTAAAACATACAAGCCTATACGAAAGATTAATAATTACATTACAACATCAATTGAGTTAGTACACTGTTGTATTATTCTGTACACAGGGGTCAGTTAGTGTTGACGTTTTACAAACTAAATTTAAATGATAGTTTACGACTGTTATTGGTTAGTATTTTAGTTTTTCGACAGGTTTATGTTCCTATTAGTTTGTGAGAAGAACAGTGATTTGGGTAATACCTCTTTAACGACATGGCGCTTTGAGAGCGTAGGCCAGTCAGGAATACACTCGGCTAACGACGCCCTACGTATTTGCATTGAACTCCGTCTACCCGCCTCCAGGGCTTCCAGCTTCTCAGCCGACGGTTTCATGACCGGCGCCTCCATCTCCACTGACTGTCTGCGCCCTGTGTCCTTCTGGTAACACAGTAACAACATGCTGTGCTAACTCACGTAGCCTATATAGTAACAACACACGGTGCTAACTCACATAGCCTACATAACGGTAGTAACATCACACTTTGCTAACTGCAGTGTTCAAAATTAAGAACAAAATACAGGGGTCATTCTCCATAGGCCCAATGTTAATGGAGGTCAAATCTGTAATTTGCAGGGGTTACACAAATGCCTTTAACATTGCAGATTTTAAAATGACCCTTGGACCCCCTTTAAGTTTGAACACTGTAACTCACATAGCCTACTCAATAACAGCATTAACAGCATTAACAGCACACAGTGCCACAGTAACTCTTATTGCCTATGATACAGCACCATGCTGATTCTTGGATTGTGAGTCCAATAAATCCCCATGGTCTTGTTACATGTTAAAGTATGATCTAACAGTTTTTTATCACCAGTGCTCTCCTGTATAAAATGTTAACACTCTTAGTTCCAAGCTTAGCCATTAACTGCACTATTAGTCAGGATGATGTTACTGGTACCTTAGAGTTACACCAGCTTGTACAAGTGGCTTAGGATAGGTATTTATTACCCTTCATTTCCTAATCTCTTTAGTACAGACATTAGTATATACATAATACTGTTGTTTTGTTGTTGTTGTTTTTTAAGGTGATGGTTGCCAGGATACTAATACTGAAATACATTATAGATAATATTTTACCCGTTCTTAATTGAGTCACATAGTAAATTGCTTATACATCATGGCATTGAAAATATGATGCTATGTTTATTAAAGATTGTTTTGGTCATCATTGGTCTCTGAAAAGAAATAATATTTAACAAAAACCAAAATTGCACAATTTTTGTATCCAAGTCATCACAGCAACTGGAGAAATGACCTATGAATCACACCAAGCACTACTAGAATAACAAAAACACATACATGTATATACATTGTACACACACCAACTTGAACTCAGACAGGAAAAGCCAACCTGACTACTGACTAGAGCATAGGTATAACCTTAGTAACTTGGATAATTTCAGTAGTTTCCTCATAGGTAAATTCCATTCTTTCCTTTTTCTCGTGGCGAGTATATGTCAACTTTTCTCGTTCATGTCGCTCCTTTCAAGAAGTAAAAAAGTCCATGTTGGGAATTTGGGGAACTTTAGGTGAACGTTTAATGAATATAGTTGTTTCTTACTCTGCCCAGAATTAAAATTAAAATTAAAATGTGGAATTGTTTACATGACTAGATAATTCCAAGATGGCCACTAAATCAAAAATTGTAAATAGTTTAAACAAGAGCAATCACTATATTGAATATAAAATATAATTAGGATACACCAAATCAAATGTACAGTAGAATATATGTAATGCAAAGAGTTGGATACCTGCAGTGTTAGCTAATGTATTGTATGCACCCCAATTTAGTTCAGACTACAATGCAACTGGTTCATGAAACAGGTCTGGGTATTGTTTCTCCAAGCTTTTGTATCTTCCAACAGCTCTTGTACCTACAAGAGATCACTACAAGAGTGTTGGATGTGCTAAAATGACCCTCTTCAATGGTCTTCTGGGTCAAACACCCAACTTGTGGACAGTCTGTCTGGGGCAGCGTGACCTGCAGATCTGACAGATGTTGTTGTAGTGCACAGATGTAACATCTGCTTCAATCTGGTCTCAGTGGCACTGCCAGTACACTACAGGTCTACCAGCAGAACTCCAGTGCCCAATCTGAACTAGGCAGCGATGGTGAGACATAGAAGATCAATCTCATACTGCTGTGCCCAATCTGAACTAGG